>BBPU01000123.1:0-24134 GCA_000950635.1 Mrakia blollopis | reverse complement strand
GGGTGGTGGAGAACGGTCGTGTCGTGTGGGATGGTTGTTTTCTTTTCCTTGTTTTGTGTTACCTGGCTCGCTACGTTGCTTTCTCTCTAGATCTCTCATCCTTAACGACTTAATTCACTGCTCGCTTATACTTATTGGTCTCGTTTGCTTTCTCCCATCTCTCGTATCCTGTTGTCGAGGCTGGTCCTCCGCTTGTTTTCCTTTCCTCGTCTCGAGTATCTATCCCCTTTCTCTCAAGTACTGCTTGGAAATCGAACCTCGATAGCCCAAAACTGCAAAGGTACACAGGAAGAAATTCCATGACGACACTGGTCGTCCTGAAGATCACGACGAAAGAAAACAAAGAGAGACTCGACGCGCGTCGTCAAAGTGTCCAAACTTGATTGTTGTTCCCGTTCGAACACTGCCACGTTTGAACTCTGATGCGGGCCAAGCGAAGTAAAACTACCTTCAGTTAGAGCTGTCCTGTGAGGGTCGAGCCGGATGTAATAAAGGAGCCTACCGGTTTGAGTTGTCGGCGCGTCCGTTTGGAAGATCGAGGCATTGACCTTTCCCGGTGACAGCGAAGCGATTATCGGCAGTGCCTTCGAAGGGAGAAGCAAAATAAAGCCGCAAGGTATCAGCGAACGGTAAGGATCTTGATGGAGATGAACCACGGGAGGATGGAAGAAAGACGCGTCGCAACTGACGGTAGAAGGCTGGCAGATTGTCGTAGCACGTCCAGATCTTCATCAGTACGCCATTCCCGGGGTTTGCTCCCGTATCCAGGCAGAAGTCTTGCACAGAGGAGAAAGAAGTCAGCTTTCTCCGTCCCCAGGGAACCTCGACCGAGAATGAAACGCGTCGTTGAAGAAGACTCACTGGTTCCGCGAGTTTGATCTTTGTATCAGCCTGATTCCAGACCCACTTCTGAGCTCCCGATCCGTTACAGTCGTAGATTTGAACGGGAGTCCTGCACCAAAAGTACGAGATACAAAGATCAGTTCGAGCTTGAAAGCAGCGACTCGTTCCCTTCAACGGACTCACCCGTTCGCTCGCACGTTTCCCCTCACATCCAAGCACTTAGCTTTCCCATTCCAGTGAATCGATCTTCCTCCATTGGTGGGAGGAGGTGAGATGGAGGTGGTAGCCTCAGGAGCTCGAGAGAAGATCGGTTGAAAGCAAGGCCCCGTCACAGTCTTGGGGCAAGAAGCATCCGAGACCCCGGTTCTTCCTCCGTTGAAGGATGGGATTAATGTCCCATCGAGAACCTGAAGCAAAAGAGAGGAGATGGATTGAACGAGCGAGGGGAGAAAGAGGGAAACAAACGCGAGGATCTCACCCAGTTGCACTGGAAAAGCGTTGACGATTTCTGAGGGCCAGGTACCCATCGAAGGTATAGGCAAGTGATCCCCAAAGAGGTGTTGGTTTGGGCTGGGTAGTATCCGTTGCAGGTAGAGAGATCTGGGCAGATGGGCGTCTGAAGAGAGAAGGAAAGAGGAGGTCAGTGGGAAGTCGATGAGCTTCGCGATCGAGGCTCGAAGAAGTGCTTCGAGCTCTACGAACGTTCTGGATGCTTGCTCCCTCTACGAGCGAGGAAACTTGGAGGAGGAGGACGAGGAGGGTGGAGAGCATGTTTTGAGTAGTTTGGTTGAGAGTTGTGGTCAGGAGGAGAATCGGAGGAGGAGGAGGAGGAGCCGAGGAGGTCGTCACCTGAAATCGAAAAGCCACGTTTTCCACGGTCTCTTCTCCTCTCTGGTGGCTTAGAATCTTCTTTGGTGCCGAGTAAAACATTCTACACACTCACCTATCACCTGTTCGGGAAGGTGGTCGGCCCAGCGGTGACAGCAACGAGAGAGGCGGGTCAAAAGTCATCTGTCAACGTCGGTGAACGCGTTTGAGCTCGACGACTCCAGACTTCGCAGGGACGTTGATTCAGAGATATCAAGGTGCTTTCAGTCCTTCGCTCAGAAAATTGACACCAAGGTAACATGCTTTTGAGTTAACCAACGACGAGAGTCAAGAAGAGAAGAGGAAAGAAGTCCAACAATTTTGAATAGAGAAGTGAGAGTAGATACATACAGCTTGGATGAGGAGCGGAGATAGTAAGAGGGAGAACAATCAAAGAGTAGAAAAAGTGTCCGAGAAGCATTAACGAGATCGGAAGGGGAAGAGACGAATTAAAAAAGAAGAAGAGATGTGAAATGCGACGGCAGCGCGTTTCTTTTGTACTCTTCAAGCTAGTTTACTCGGTCCAGACCTGGTTGGTGTTTCCGGTGCTGCACTCCCAGGTTTGTTGTCTGATGATGAAGGAGAGGGAGAGGAGAGGAGGGAGAGTCAGGACTTCGGTTCGTGGTCGACGGGGGCTAAAGAAGAAGAGAGGGAAAGGGAACGAACTGGTTGTAGTTGGTAAGAGATCCGTCCTTGAGATCGAGACACTGTCCCTTGCCCTCGACGGCGATCCTCTTGTCTGCGGTCCCTGAGAGAAAGAAAGAGAGAGAAGATTGGAAGGAAGGTCAGCGAGAGTCGCACGACGCGTTGAGAGAGCGGGAAGGAACGAAATGAAACGTAACGTACTGTAGAATTGCTGAGCGGGAAGGTTATCAATGCAGGACCAGATCTTCATTCCGATACCGTTTCCAGGGTTGGTTCCAGCGTCGAGGCAGAACTCTGGATGAGAGAGGAGAAAAGGAGAGAAGAGTCAGCGACGAGGAGATGAAGAGAGAGAAGTCGGAGGAGGAGAAGAAAAGGACGAAGGGGGGAGAGAGAAGATTACGTACTAGTTCCAGCGACTCGAACCTTGGTGGATCCCTCGTTCCAGACAAAGGCCTGAGCTCCAGTTCCGTTGCAGTCGTAGATGTCGACGGCGGTTCTAAAGAGGGACGAAGTTGGAAGAGGAACAAAGTCAGCTCGAGCTAGAGGGAAAATCGAGAGCGAAGAAACCCAGACGACCGAGGTTTAGAAGAAGGAACTCACCCGTCTTTGTAGGAAGCGGCGTAGACATCGAGGCACTACAAGAAGAGAAGAATAAGAGAAGAGTCGTGACGCGTCGTCAGTTCAACCATCTGAGCGATGAAGGAAGAAGGGAAAGAACCCGAAGACGAACCTTGGCTTTGTTTCCGTTAGGGTGAATGGCTCGTCCGGCCTCGGGAGTGGCGCTGGCCGAAGGGACGGCGCTCGAGGTGACGGGAGTTGCGACGCCAGGATCCAGTGTTGGCGGTAGGGCAAACGGCATCGGAGGAGTCGAAGGCTCCAACGGGAGAGGCGACGAGTTTACCGGAGTTGTCCTGAGGAAGAGAGAAGAGAAAGAGAGAAGAGAAGGGATGAGCTTGGGGAAGAAGGAAGGAAGAAACGATGGGAGAAGGAGGAGGAGGAGGAGGAGGAGGAGGACGACTCACGTAGAAGCATCGGAAGATGTCCGATCCAGACCTGACGTAGGAGCATCGAGTGGTATCAGCGTTGGAGTTGACGAAGGGAGAGTTTCCTTGACAGGCGGTGAGGTTGGGGCAGGCAACAGCTCGCTGGAGGAAGAAGAGAAGGCAAGTTGAGATGGGGGAATCAGCGACTCTTGTTTTGGGTTCGATCTTCGAACGAGAAAGAAGAGAGAGACTCACTCGATGAACGGGGTTGGCGCTGACGAGGAGGAGAACGGAGGAAAGAATAAGAGCGATGGGAGCGATCATACTGAGTTGGAGTTGCTGAAGTTTTGTTGGTGTTGGGAAGGGAAAGGTTGATGGTGATGGTTTGAAGAACGTTCCCTTCCCGTCCCTCCTCGTCTCTTTTGTACCCTCTCCCGTTCCCATTCTGCGTCCTTCCAACTCCCTCTCAAAGAGGACGAAGAGAAGAGCTGTCACACGGACCCGAAAAAACAATTACAAAACGGGTCAGCAGGTTCGGTCAACGGAATGAAGGAATGTCACCTCGCTTGAATCTTGGAGGGAGGGCAGAAGAACCTTCCAAACGAGACACCTCCAAAACAAACCGAAGAGGAGGGAAAGAGAGGTTGAATTACTCACGTTGTTTAAATCCTGGACCGTCTCCGACCCATCGCTGGGGTGACGCTGAATGTTGCATGCTTGAAAAAAAGGAAGAAGGTCATGCAGTGGAAGTTTCCGCGACGCGCTTTTTTGGTTGGTTGGCCGAACGAGAATGTTTTTTGAGGATTCGTTGAAGGTCATGATAATTTCTCTTCTCTCCTCTCCAAGAGAGGGGAGGCACATCTAGGGATATATGTAAAAGTAAAGTCCGCTCGCTCAGAACTGGGGCAAAGGGAAAGGGAAGGAAGGAGAAAGAAAAGGTCAGCTCGTTCAGCCGGCGACGAAATCTCCATCTCCCCGACTCCTCCTCCTCTTCCTCGCTATGTCTCTCGTACGAGTGGGAAAAAAAGGAGGGACTCACCCTCGAAAGATCTCTTCCGAAGATACCTCGTTTGACCTAGAAGGATGACGAGCAGGGGTGGGAAGAGGAAGGAAGGAGGAAGAGGTCAACTTCAATCTTCTCGCTCGAAGTTAAAACCCGAGGGCCGAAAGAGAAGAACCAAAGAGCAAACTGTCTCTCTTTTTCCCGAGCTTCTTTTTCCTTCCCAAGAGATAAATGGATCGATGATGGTACTCACCCAGTCGATCATGAGCAGGAGTCGAGTTCGAGTACCTGAGGAAGAGAAGAGGAGAGAGGGGTCAGCGGGACGAGACGGGATGGGCGGGAAGACGACTCTTTTTCATTCGTCTTCTTCAAGCGAGAGTTTATGAGCTGAGAGAAGGGAAGGAGAAGCTCACTAGTCTGTTCACTCCAGTAGATAGACCTGTGAGAGACAACCCAAAAAGCAGTAAATGAGTGAAGGTTTCTCGGAGAACGAAGAAGGACGAATCTCAACTCACCTCCAAGCGTACCTGCGTTCAAGCAACGATCCAAGCGAAAGTCAGCTTCGTTTTCTCCCAGTCCTCCTTCCAGAGCCAAACTCAGCTCGTAGACTGGACTCACATAGCGACCAAACCACCAGCGAAACTTCCCACTCCCTCCAAATCGAACGCTGCTCCTGCCGACCCGAGGGAAGCGAGAGACCCAAGATGCAGGTATCGGAAAGGTTTGTAGTAGAGCTCGTCGTTGTTGACGGAGATATCGTTGGCTGCGAGGTTGGGAGAGGATTTGGTGAGAGCGTTGAACTTCTTGGCGAGGTAGACACCTGTAGAAAGCGAGAGGGAGAGAGGAAGAGGGACGTCAGTCTTTTGTCGAGGAAGAGAGATGAGGGACGATGAGAAGATGGGACGACGAACCTTGCTGGTTAGCGACTTGAGCAGTCTGTGTAGATGGAAGCCAAGTACGAAGGGTCGTCAGCGAGAAAACTGAGAGGGAGGAAGGAGGAGGAGAGACGAAGAGGAGGGAAAGATGAACGAACAGGAGGAAGAGTAGTGATCTTGTTCGAGATCCTCAAGAACATCTCGGCGATCTCATTCAACCCAAGCGATCCATCCTTATCGGTATCGTAGTCATCGAAGATCTCCTTCCTGAAGATCCCAAACGAAAAACAAAAAAGAGACGACGACGACGATCAGCTCGATCTTCGGCGAAGCTCACGTTCGGTTCGAGAAGAAGAGCGGGGGGCGGGAGGAGAGAGAGGTAGGTCAACGTACACCTGAGCGAACTGAGATTCGGCGAGAGGGAACTTCTTCTTGATAGCTTTGGCCATGGTTTGCCATTCCTCGTAGTTGCTGCATCAGAAGGAAAGGAGGGACGCGTCAGTTTTCGGAATCGAGTCGAATCGAGCCCCCTCCTCTCCTGCATTTCTCCGCTAGACTCACATCTTGTTATCCCTGTTGGTATCACACTCATCGAACAGTTCAAGAAGATGGTTCACCAGACCGGTCTCGATCTAAAGAAAGCCAAACAAGTCGAGAACGAGTCAGCTCTCTCGTTCTCTCTCCTTCGACATTTCTCCTCGAAGCAAAGAAACGAAAGGGGTTCATGGGACGTACAGTAGAGGCATCTCCGATAGCATAAACCGTTCCCTGAGGAGCCCCCGTCACTCGAAGATGGTTGTCGACTTCCACAGCCTTTCGATGGAATTGATTGGGCTGTTAAACGAACGAAACGAACGGAGACGAAAACGCGACGCGTCTCAGTCAGCTCTTCCTATACATCCCTCCCTTCCTTCCTGAACGTGGATGGAGAAAAGACGAAAAGACGCGTTCCACTCACCAGCTTCTGGGTAACAGTCTTCACGAAAGGGTTCATAGCGATCCCCGTCGACCAAAGGGTGAAACCGGATGGGATTTCTCGAAGCGTTGGAGGAGCGGAAGGGTTGTTTGGGTCCTTGATGGAGACGGAAACGGAGTCTTCGGAGACTTTGTTGACTCGAGCGTCTTTTGAGTGAGAGTGAGGAGAGGGAGAAAAGAAGGTCAGCGAAGGAAAGGGAAGGACGCGCAGGGAAGAAGGAAGAGAGAGAAGAGGGAGAACTCACTCGTCACAACATCGATATCCTCCCTCTTGAACCTAGCCTCCGCGTACTCCGAGATCTTCTCCGAGTAGGTGTTCCTATCCCCAACCCAACCAAATTCAAACGCAATCATCAGCTCAAAACGAAACGAAACGAGAAAAGGAGGAGGGAAGGAAAGGAAACGAACAAGATATGATCCCTCGATTGAACGATATGCACGCTCATTTGACTTCGAAGGAGTTTGGGGAACTGTTTAAATTCAAGAGAAGAAAGTTCGTCAGCGATGAGGGGGAGAAGAGAGGGGGAGGGGGGGAAGAGAGGAGGGGAGAAAAAAAAAAAAAGGAAACTGACGTATTGCAATCCATCCTCGTTCATAAGATCCACAAGCTCAGCAGCAAACTCCACTCCCGTAGGTCCTCCTCCACAGATGACGCTGTTTAGAACCGACGAAGAGAGAGTCAGTTCGAGAGAGAGACCGGAAGCGACGCGACGCGACGCAAGGAGAGAGAAGAGAGAGGAGGGAGAAGAGAGGAGAAACGAACAAAGAAAGCAATCTCTTCCTAGTCTCCTCGGTGGTAGTAGGTAGAGAAGCGAGTTCGAGGTTGTCTGCCGTTCGAGATCCAACGAAAGGTGAGCTATCATTCTCGATGGAAGAGGAAGAAGAAAGGGAAGAGGAAGGAGAGATGCGAAGAGGAGACTCACCCATGATCCTCCTCCTGATAGCCTGAGCGTCCGGAATCGTCTTGAGCTGGAAGCAATGCTCCAATCCAGGAACTCCATGCGTGTTGGATGAACTTCCTACGGCGATGACGAGCTTGTCGTCTTAAAAATCAAAAAGAAGAGAAACGAAAACGAAAAAACGTGTCAACACGTCGAAACCCTTGCGTAGCGTCCCCTCCCGTCCCGCTCTTCTTCATCCACTCCCGAGCGAAAGAAAGTGTTGAATGGAACGTACAAGGCACATAAAGTCTCTCCCCCGAAACCGTTTCTATTTCAAGAAGGTTGCTCTCCATCTCGAGATCGACAGCTTTAGCCTGAATGAAGTGACCGTGAACTCGAGCGAGGGTTCGTCGGAGGGGTTCTACGAGGGAACGAGCTTCGACGGTTCCTACTGTTGCTGAGGGGAGGAGGGGGGTCTGTGCCGAAGGGATTTGGATGGGGAGGGAAGTCTCAGCTTGGGAAAGGAAGGAAGAGGGAGGGAAGGGAAGAAAGGGAGAGGAGAGAGAGAGAGAGAGATGGGAGGACGTACGAAGAGAGAGTAGTTCTGAGGAGCGATAACGGTAACGTGGTAGTCTCCTTGATGGAGGTTCTTCAGGAGTCCAACCGACTTGAAACGGAAGGGAAAAGAAAACAACGAAAAGTCAGCTTCGTCTCTCTCTCTCTCTCTCTCACGCGCGTCCTCCCTCCCTCCTCCTCCCTCCTCTCCCCTCTCCTCTCCTCCTCTCCTCTCCTACCCCCCCAAAAGCCAAGAAGGAGGAACAAAAACTCACCCCCCAGCCTCCTCCGACGATAACCAACCTAGGTTTCCCCCCCTCACTCTCCATCCTACTCCCATCCTCCTTCCCACTATGTCCTTTACTCTTCCCCCACATCCCTTCCTGACCAATCTCCAAATCCTCAATACTCCGCTCAAGAATGGGCAAGTTCTTGGGACCTCCTTTGGTTGGACGAATAGCTAAGGGATGAACAGGGACTCGTTCGACGTGTTGCGTTCCGTAGGTCGAGGCGTCGTGGAGAAGGAGGACACCTGGGAGGAAGGGGAGGGATGATCAGCTCTGTCTCTCTCTCTCTCTGTCTCTATATATGTATGCGCAGTTGTTTAGAAAAAGGGACTTGAGGGGAAACTACTACTAACCTGTCAAAACAGTCAACCCCAAGACGGAAGAGAAACACAACCTCGTCACGACTCTCAAGACGGGACTTCTCGACCAAATCGTCCTCCCGTCCTTCTCCTTGTCTCCTCCTTCAGGTTTCTTCGGCTGCTCCGGGTCCTCTCCTCCTGGCTCTCCTCCTCCTCCTCCTCCTCCCGCAGCTCCTCCTCCACTCGCACTCGCACTCGTCGTCGCAGCGTCGTCTCCTCTCCGAAGCTCCTCCCCTCCTCCAGCTCTAGGAAGCGTAGGAGCTTTTGATCCCGCAGCCGCAGCAGCCGCATGAGCTTTTTGAGTTGAGGATACGAGAGGGAAGAGGTAAGGAGTTGAGAAGGATCGTTTCGTTGGGAGGAGGAGGGTTGTCGTTGAGCGTCGAAGGAGAAGAGTCGATGTTCGAGAGAGGGTGGAGGGGAGCATTTCTACTGGGGTGGGTTGGTGGTGGTGGTGGTGGTGCTATACTGGCTGCGGAAGGGAGGTGGTATAGGAAAGGAAGGGAAGGGTAAGAAAAAGAAAAAAAAGGGAAGGGGCAAGAGTGATGAGGCTCAAGTTGACCTGTCATGGAAGAAGGAGAAGAGTCGAATCGGACAAGTCCTGCTCCTCCTCTTCGTCCTTCCCCTCCTCGCTCGGGGACAAAACGCGCGAACGAACGGACTACTGCGGCTCTTGTATACGAGTACGAGAGTCGCAATGCATGCCGAACGAAGATATGAAAGAAGAGCTCGTAGATACGAGCTCGTCTTCCCTCCTTCGCGATTGATGACGTCCCCTCCTCTCCTCTCCTTCCCTTCCTTCCTCTCTATCTCCTCCAGATACAAGATCGAAAAGGAACTCACATATCTATCCTACTCTACGCTGATGTAGCCGTAAGAAAAGAACGGGCGTTCTTTTTTTTGTTGACGATCGAAGGGGTTGGTTGGGAGCTGGGAAAGGGAAAGGTCAGGTCGAGTTTTCGAAGACAAGGCTGGCCGTGTCCTTGATGAAGGGAAGGGAAGACCGAGGGGATGTACTCTCATCGAAGAGATACCTAAGATTCAATTTTGTTTTTCTCCTTGGAGGAAGCAAGACGGAGGTTGAAAGAAAATGAAGAAGGAAGATCTGCACGGGACGTTGTCGGTTCCGTCTTATCTCGACCTCTCCCTGCTGGTCGAGCTCGACCTTCCTTCCTTCGCTCTCCTCCATGCTCTTCTCGAACGCTGCAGGAAGGGATTCGATTCGAAACGACTCACCAGGGGAAGAAGAGAAAACGATTCAGGTGGTGGTTGGATCGATCGAATGTGGTCGGTAGGAACTTTCCTCTTCTACCAACAAAAAAAAACAGATGGAGCTCGGGCTGAAATCGGTTCGGCGACCGCTCCGACGCGGCAGTTGATTTTTCTACCGCCCGAACGAAAAGAACGAAAAGAAAAAAAGGTTGATAAGCAAGGCAAGGGTGTAGATGCAAAAAGAGCGCAGCTCGAAGGAGTCTAGTAGCTAGTCTAGCTAGGGAAGGAAGAGGGGAGAGGGAGAAGAGAAGGAAGAGCCGAGAGGACGGACGGACGCGAGCGAGCGGAAAAGCGGAGAGAAAGAGAGGGGAAAAAAAGACGAAGAGCTGAGGTGAAAGAAGGAGTAGAGATGGTAGAGATGGTAGAGAGTAGTGTCCTGGTGTGTCGTGGCTGTAGTATGAAGAGAGAAGGAAAGAGAGACTAAGAAAAGGGAGAGAGACGCGTGAAAGAATGGAGAGAGAAACGAACGAACGAACGAATCAAGGACGTGAATCGAGAACTGGAGATGGACTAAAAGCTATCTACGTCCTACGAGAAACCCCCGCAACAGCATAAGGATCATCCCCGGCTCCTCCACTCGCCCAACCTCCTCCTCCACCCGTCGCAGCACTTCCTCTCGAAACCTCTCCCATCTGCATCCCTCCTCCTCCTCCCTCCATCGCATCCCCAGCTCCCATACTCCTACTCCTTCCCAAAGCTCCAACCCCAGCTTGACCCTGAGCTCCTCCCTCGTCGTCGTCGTATCCTCCGTACCCTCCAACAGCAGGGTATCCTCCTCCGGCGTAAGAGCCCTGTTGCTGCTGGCTGTAGGCGTCGTAAGAATCCGAGGATGGGTAGCCGCCTTGTTGGTCGTAGTAGTTGGCGTTGGTTTGAGGAGGGTAGGAGGTGTAGTCTTCTTGGGAGTGGGTGTTGGAAGAGAGGGTTGGGTCCATGCCGATGTGAGCGATGGAGGAGTGGGAGGAGGGATCGTCGTGGCCGTCGTCGGAGTCTTCGCCGTCGAGAGCGTTGGTTCTGGAAGAGGAGGGGAGAGGAGAGGAGATGAAGAAGGATGGTTAGTTTTGAGATGTAGGAGAGTGAGGAGCAGAGGGAGATAGGACGTGGTGGTGGGGGAAGGGAGGAAGGGAGAAGAGAGGTGAGGGAAGGAAAGAAACGATGAACGAACCGGAGTCCAGCTCCACCAGTAGGTCGAGCAGGGAGTGCTACCCCACCCATATCATCCGACTCTCCATGCTTGTTAAGCTCAGGCCTGAGACGAGAAAAAAAAAGTTGGGAAAGAGAGAAAACAGAATCAGCTTCGATTCTTCGACGCGTCTTGACCGTTCCTCGCTTTCCTTCCTTCAAAGACTCACCACCTAATCGCATCATCCCCATCCTCATCGAACCCACTGAACCTCTTGCTCGTCAACCTGAACACCAAGAACAGACCAGCTGCCAGGGCGGCGACTCCAGCAACGACACTGATTCCGATGATGGCTCCCGTCGAAAGTCCAGACGATCCAGCTGGAGCAGCAGAGGAGGAAGCCGAGGGAGCGTTGGAAGCTGAGATACTCCTGAAGACGGTGACGACTCCTCCAGCAGAGTTGGTAGACTGCTGAGCTGTGGTAGAAGTTCTGTTGTGTGGAAGGGAAGGGAAGGGAGGGAGGAGTCGCGATCAGTGTGGGCCGATTGGCGAAGGGGAGGGAAGGGAAAGAGAGAGAGAGAGAACGAACGTCTCTGCTGTTGTGCTCGTCGCTTCAGAGCTGGTAATAGTAGTGACGGGTGCTGAGCTTGATGTAGCAGACGTGGCTGATGCTGAGGAGGAAGCAGGAGCGCTGCTGGAGATCACTGTTGAGGAAGCGGCCGTTGTGGAAGTGATTAAGGAGGAGGTTGAGGTCGTGCTGGGGACGGCGGAGGAAGTTCTCAGCGACTGCGAGGAAGCCGAGTGAGAAAAAGACGGAGGGTCAGCACGAGTCGTATGAGCTGAGACAAGAGAGAAGCTAGGGAAGTGTGTGGGTGAAGATCGATAGGGTGAGGAGGAGGAAGGGGAGAGGGAACCCTTGTTTGGCGACCCCTTTCATCAGCTCTCTCTTCTCTTCCTCTCTTCAGTGGGGAAGAGGGAAGAC
Organism: Mrakia blollopis; assembly: GCA_000950635.1. Taxonomy (NCBI): domain Eukaryota; kingdom Fungi; phylum Basidiomycota; class Tremellomycetes; order Cystofilobasidiales; family Mrakiaceae; genus Mrakia; species Mrakia blollopis. The sequence continues at coordinate 12,490 of BBPU01000123.1, read as the reverse complement.
GATGAAAGAAGACCTTTGTTCGGATTCCATCTCGAGCTGAGTCTTCGAGGAGGAGGAGGTCGTGGTTATATATCGTCCTTCCTCGTCCCCTCTGAGGAGTCTAGAAGGAAGAGAGAAGGTCGAGAGCGCAGACGAGCCTCGACCTCCTCCTCCTCCTTCGCTCTCATAGAGAACGTCCTGAAGATGCATCTAACCCTTCTGCATCTGATCCCCTTGACCCCCGAGTAACCCCCATCCTCCAACCTCAAGTTCGAATATCCTCCTCTCCTCCCCTCCCCTTCCAGCCACGAACGAATCGAGCTCGAAACGAAACGCAAAGTCCGACTCACTGAGGTCTTGTCCGCTGCACTCGAAGTCGTACTCGTAGGAAGCGCAACCGCAGTCGTAGAGGTTTCTGAAACTGTGCCCTGTCTAGCAGTGATGGCGCCGAGGAGACCGCCCTGTCGTCGATGGTAAGGTCGGTCTCGAGGTTGGTGCTGTGCGAGAACCAACGAGGAGAGGAGGACGAGAGAGAGAAATTGAGGATGCATAGAGAGAGAGAGGAGGAGGGGAAGGAGGGGAAGGGAGGAGGGGAGGGGAAAGGAGTGTGAGTTGAGTGAGGGGTGGTGGAGAAGAGAAGGAGGAGGGAGGGAGGGAGGAGGAGGAGGAGAGAGGGAGAGACAGTTGTGGTCGAGGTGAACAAGGCGAGCTCGGGCGAAGGAGGAGGGGACTCGAAAAGCAAGGGTCCTGTCCAGATTTTTTCGGTGTTTCATCTTGGCACATGCATCTGGCTCAGAGAGACGACGAAAGACATTGGCGAGTTTTTTTTTTTTTTTCTTTCTCTGAGGAGAGCTCTGGCGGTGGCGTCAGCTCACCTCGTCCTCCTTCCCCTTTCCTCCTCCCAACCATCACAGCTCGCGAGCCTGCGTCCAGACTTGTAGCCATTTCACGCTCTCGCCGCTGATGATGAACTCCTCTCTCTCAACTTCTTTGACTTCAGGAAGGAGCAGAGAGGGACGACGACGACTTCTCAGCGGTCAGCTAGCTCCACCGGGCTCGTTTCTCTTCTTCTCCCTCTCTTTCTTCTTCTTTCATTCTCTTCTTCACTTCCTTTCTTCTTTTCCTCGTCTCTAAATGGAATCACACCCTCCACGGGAGGAAAGGGAGAAGGATGGCCTCTGAGAAGCGCCTCAATCTCCTCCAAGGTCCCTTTCCTCCCATCCTCCTTTCTGCCACATCATCGTCCATCCTTCCTCCTTCTTCTCTCCTACCTCCTCTAACTCCTCCCTCGTCTACATCACGCTCTTATATCCCTGCTCCCCTCCATCCCTTTCTTCCTCTACCCTTCTCCCCATCTCGAAAGGGAGCTCAAGTAGACCCATCCCTCTGCGTTCTTCCTCGTCTCAGGTCTCGATCCTCACTCCAACTATACTCACGAGTGGGAATCTGGATCTTGGCCAAGAAGAAGGAGGTGGATGGCCTCCTCGTTCTTCTCTTCTTTCCTCTCTCTTCCCACATTTCTTTTCTACATCTCTAACCCGTCGATCTTTCGACTCTTTTTCCCCTTGTCCTTTCCCTTCCTTCTCCCCTCGAACTGCTCTCCTCTCCCTGGCGTCAGAACGCCGTCTCGACGACTAATCGAGAATGCTTGCAGGAGGTTGACTTCGATCTTGGAGGCCGGAGATCAGAGATGAAGTTACGTCGGTCACTTCTCTCCCGGCTTTCTCTCCGTCTCTCTCTTTTTCATTCAAGATGCCTCCTCCCTTCTTCGATTCGCCAGACCTTCGCCAAGCTTCTCGTACATGGAGCAGACTGGCGAAGGACTGAAGGACGCATACGACGGGTCGAGCGAAATCGTTCTTCTTCTCGTTTCATTCTGCTCTCGTTCTTCTTTTCCCCCCTTACATCCTTTTCCAACTTATCATCTGCAGGCGCTCTCGACCGATTCGCTTCTTCCGGCTATCAGCAATACATCTCTCGCGAAATCTTGCTGAGGCCGGAGGTACTAGCGTGGAGTCGTGAATCTAATTTCGCGCGAAGATCACTTCTCTCTTCCGTCTCCGTCCTTTTTTCAAGCACTAAGCTCGATCTCCCTCTTCACTTCCTGCTTCAACTTTCCGCTATCTGACGTCGACTCTCTTTTCGAGAGGGCACGGGCTCGCTCAAGGATCCGTAGATTGTTTTTGCTGCTGACGCGTCCGAGTCGTCTTCCCTTGTCTCCCTTGAATCCGATCCGCCTTCCTGCCGCTTTGAGAACTTTTGTCCCCAACCAACATCCTCCATGCAGGTCTCGGTTGGGGCGAGAGTTCTAGCTGACAGGTCGGTTGTCGAGTTTCTCCAAAGGAAAGGAGAGCAGAGGAACGTTCGACGCGCCTTCTTTTCTTCTTTCCCTCTCTCCTTTATCTAACCGACCTCGACTGAAGACGCTTCCAGCCTCGTAAAAGGTATATCCTTTTCACTCCCATTCCTACGCGAAGCGACGGGAAACGCTTCAGCCGCTTCCTTTCTCCAATTCCCCTCACTTCACTTCCTCTCCCCCCTTCCTTCCCCCCCCCCCCTCATTCTTCCCAACTCATCTATGCTAGATTTTAAATCGCGCGAAGATAAGAAGAGAAAGTGAAGTGGGAGAGATCGCAAGTGGATGCGACGAAGAATCTCTATCACAGTCGATCCTTTCTGCGTCGACGCGACGGAAGCGAACGGCCCGTTCGCTTCAGGAGAAGAGTCCATCCTCTTCGGCAGTCTTATACCACGTAGATTTCTAAGAACAGGTATTTCCGTGAGTATAGTGTCTTGCTCGAGTAGATGCCCTCTTCTCTTCCTATCGTACGAGACAAGAACACGACGAGAAAGATGTGAGAGAGTGAAAACCAGTTCATCCCTTTTGTGAGAACTCAGCTACCCACTGGTCCCACGACACTGTCCGGAGACCTATCTTGGGTAGTTGAACGGCCGCCCATAAAGGGATGTTCCTGTCCAACTTATCTATCTACTCTTTTCTCCTCTTCGCTTTATTCCCGCGACGCGTCTTTTTTCGTTTCTTTGAATCCATTCGCGTTTCTATCGTCATCTTCCTAGTCCACCATCTTCTCGTGACATCGTTTCTCCCGAGCTAGCCGAGCTTGATTCACTCAGACTCGACGAGCGAAGGATCAGCGGGGTTTTGAGTTGAGGGGGGGTCGGTTGGAACAAAATATTGAGTGCCTCTCTGATCACTCTGTCTAACTTAATGGACTTCCGGAATAGGTAGAGCTCCATTTGAAAACCGTTCTCACTCTGATTCCGTCTCAAGCGCTGGGGCGAATGCGATTGATGCGACGCGTCGACGTTCGATTCCGATCTTCTTCTCCTTTGTGCATCTTCGTTCATTATCCTTTTTCAGTTGAAGAGGGATGCTTGTGAGCTGAGTATGCCCTAAAGTAGGTGTCCCTCAGCTCGATTCCAGATCTTCTCTTCCACTTTCAACGTCGCGAGTCGCAAGTTTTCAGTCGCAACACGAGCCCGGCCGCCAAGTGGCGACGCGTGTTCCTTTTTCGTCTCAATTCCTTCGCCCAAGTCCATGTTTAACCGTCTCAGCTGGTGGATTGTGGTGAGTGAGAAGAGACCTCGTCCTGCGCGAGATCTCTTCTTGCCTCTGAGCTACACAAGCTGTCGTTGAGAGTCCAGCAGTCTTTAACTTTCTTCTTCATTCTTCCCCTGCGTTGGCTTCTTTCCGTAGGGTTTGAGGTTATAAGCTGCCGGCCAATTCCGTTAAAAGTAATCTCGCAGCTTCTGTCATCCTCTCTACGACTTGAAGCGAAACGTTCGAGACGGAAGAGCGAACGACGACGCGCCTGTCGTTGTTTCCTCCCTTCTTTACTCTTTTTCTCCCCTGCCCGGAAACTTATTTTGTGTAGCATTGTTCTTTTCGATAAGATGTTCATGTGTAACCTTACCTACTCCTTTCCCGTCTTCGCTCTTTTCCGTCGACGCGACTTTGATTTCGACACGATTCACGAACACCGTCGGTTGATCAAAACTTCCTGGCTATCATCCTTTCTGAGTTCTACTTCCCTCGGTCGTGAGCCGTGGTGTTGATATCGGAGACTACCGAAGTAAGCAGAGTCAGAGTAGAGGACGTCGAGGTCGGCTCTGATTGATGAAGCGAGAGGGAAAGGTAGGATGAAGATAATAGGTATAGGACTGAGGATAGAGCTAGCTGTTTTCTGTGCTGAGAAAGAGAGAGTTCGCCCACAAGTGAACTTGAACGGATTCAAAGAAAGAAAACAGCAGGGACGAGGACGCGTCGTGCTGACGGCCTTCCTTCTTCGTCTTCTTTCGGCTCCGCAAGATTAGAATTATTGAGGATAGAATACGTTGATAGTATAGCAAAGCCGTGATTATAAACGAGATCCGAGAAAGACCGAGAAAGAGAGACGTAAGGAAGGAAAGAAAGAAGGAAAGGAGGATGAACAACAACAAGCGAACGGGAGAACAAGACGAGATCTAAGGGAAATCTGAAGCACGAGAGCGAGATACAAGAGAGGGAGGACAAGTACAAGCAACATATCGAGACGAGCGAAAGGGAAACAAACGAAGAAAGGAAGCACAAAACACGAATCCGACGAGACCGAACCAACCACCCAGCAACCTTCTGTCCTTCCTCCACCCCTCCTCTCCCACTCAAGCACCTAAACAAAAGCAGCATCTACTCCTCCCATTCCCACAGCCTCCAACCCTCCTCGAACAATACCACCCGGAAACCAGAGAACCGAGCCCCGTGCTTCTTCGAGAAGATCCTAGGATCAACCCTCTCGACGCTCGACCAGGGACACAGTGGGAAGCGAAACATGCCCAAAAGCCAACCAAACCTGTCTTTCCCGATTTCATGATGTCTAAATGAACATGATTGATGAAACCTGACCCTGTGGTCAAGCTTCGACAACCCGTCTTTTCGACAACTTTCGCGAAACCTGAGCTTTGATCAGCTTTCAGAACCTGGCTTTCCACCATCCTCGCCCAAACCTGGTCTTCCGCAAACTTTCAGCTGCGGGCGCGCTGCGGAGATTTCAGCACTTGGAAGGAAAAATATGAACTCGAACCTCTCTACCAACGCCCATCCTCCCTTCAACGCTCTCCCCTCTTTCTTTGCGTTCTTCCACTCTCCCTCCAATATCTTCCGACTTCCACCTCACTATGTAATAATAAGATCACTAGTATATATCCACCTGTGAGTCTTCTGTCGATCTAAAGAGGGAAGGAGGTTCCAGAGGGGCAAAACTGAGCTTTCCCTCCCTCCCTTTCACTTTCCAGCTTCCGATCGCAAGCCCCAGCTGTGTATTCGTTTCTCATGGCTCAAGAGGAGCTTTAGGTCTCGATCTAAGGTGTAATGGTGAGTCGGCAAGTCGCTAGGATGGAGAAGGATGGGAGGGAGAAAGCGATGGACCGGGACCGTGCTGTTTTAGGGGGGGGATCGATGGGGCTTTGGCTCTTGGAGCAGCTTTTCCTTTCTCTTCCTAGTTTCTCCCGTAGTTCATATATTTCCCCTCTCGATGCAATGAGCTACCACTGAATTGAAGTCCGACGTTTTCGTATCGAAAGCCTGCGAGCTATCAAATTTGCTACAAGACTGCTAAGAAGGTTGTAAAGGAAATGCTACTCTTCCTCAACTGCATGTAGTGTTTTACTCAAGTTCGAGAGCGAAAAGTCAGGTTAGAACCTGCTGAGTTACTCAGGTTTGAGATCCCTGGAAAGCTGGCTAAAATCAAGGCGGAACCTGATCCGTTCTCAGGTTTGAACCTGGTTTTTAGACGCGTCTCACGAGCTCAAAACTCCCCGTGGGACGCACGCATGACCTTCTTCCTTTTTTTCAAGCATGCAACATTCAGCGTCACCCCAGCGATGTGTCGGAGACGGTCCAGGATTTAAACAACGTGAGTAATTCAACCTCTCTTTCCTTCCTCTTCGGTTGTTTTGGAGGCGTCTCGTTTGAAAGGTTCTTCTGCCCTCCCTCTTGGATTCAGCGAGGTGACATTCCTTCCTTCCGTTGACCGAACCTGCTGACCCGTTTTGTAATTGTTTTTTCGGGTCCGTGTGACAGCTCTTCTCTTCGTCCTCTTTGAGAGGGAGTTGGAAGGACGCAGAATGGGAACGGGAGAGGGTACAAAAGAGACGAGGAGGGACGGGAAGGGAACGTTCTTCAAACCATCACCATCAACCTTTCCCTTCCCAACACCAACAAAACTTCGGCAACTCCAACTCAGTATGATCGCTCCCATCGCTCTTATTCTTTCCTCCGTTCTCCTCCTCGTCAGCGCCAACCCCGTTCATCGAGTGAGTCTCTCTCTTCTTTCTCGTTCGAAGATCGAACCCAAAACAAGAGTCGCTGATTCCCCCATCTCAACTTGCCTTCTCTTCTTCCTCCAGCGAGCTGTTGCCTGCCCCAACCTCACCGCCTGTCAAGGAAACTCTCCCTTCGTCAACTCCAACGCTGATACCACTCGATGCTCCTACGTCAGGTCTGGATCGGACATCTTCCGATGCTTCTACGTGAGTCGTCCTCCTCCTCCTCCTCCTCCTCCTCCTCCTCCTTCTCCCATCGTTTCTTCCTTCCTTCTTCCCCAAGCTCATCCCTTCTCTTCTCTCTTTCTCTTCTCTCTTCCTCAGGACAACTCCGGTAAACTCGTCGCCTCTCCCGTTGGAGCCTTCGACTCCTCCGATGCCGTTTGCCCTACCGCCAACACTGGATCCTGCAACGTCACTCCCGAGACCGGACGAGCCATTCACCCTAACGGAAACAAAGCCAAGGTTCGTCTTCGGGTTCTTTCCCTTCTTCCTTCATCGCTCAGATGGTTGAACTGACGACGCGTCACGACTCTTCTCTTATTCTTCTCTTCTTGTAGTGCCTCGATGTCTACGCCGCTTCCTACAAAGACGGGTGAGTTCCTTCTTCTAAACCTCGGTCGTCTGGGTTTCTTCGCTCTCGATTTTCCCTCTAGCTCGAGCTGACTTTGTTCCTCTTCCAACTTCGTCCCTCTTTAGAACCGCCGTCGACATCTACGACTGCAACGGAACTGGAGCTCAGGCCTTTGTCTGGAACGAGGGATCCACCAAGGTTCGAGTCGCTGGAACTAGTACGTAATCTTCTCTCTCCCCCCTTCGTCCTTTTCTTCTCCTCCTCCGACTTCTCTCTCTTCATCTCCTCGTCGCTGACTCTTCTCTCCTTTTCTCCTCTCTCATCCAGAGTTCTGCCTCGACGCTGGAACCAACCCTGGAAACGGTATCGGAATGAAGATCTGGTCCTGCATTGATAACCTTCCCGCTCAGCAATTCTACAGTACGTTACGTTTCATTTCGTTCCTTCCCGCTCTCTCAACGCGTCGTGCGACTCTCGCTGACCTTCCTTCCAATCTTCTCTCTCTTTCTTTCTCTCAGGGACCGCAGACAAGAGGATCGCCGTCGAGGGCAAGGGACAGTGTCTCGATCTCAAGGACGGATCTCTTACCAACTACAACCAGTTCGTTCCCTTTCCCTCTCTTCCTCTTTAGCCCCGTCGACCCACGAACCGAAGTCCTGACTCTCCCTCCTCTCCTCTCCCTCTCCTTCATCATCAGACAACAAACCTGGCAGTGCATCACCGGAAACACCAACCAGGTCTGGACCGAGTAAACTAGCTTGAAGAGTACAAAAGAAACGCGCTGCCGTCGCATTTCACATCTCTTCTTCTTCTTTTTTTAATTCGTCTCTTCCCCTTCCGATCTCGTTAATGCTTCTCGGACACTTTTTCTACTCTTTGATTGTTCTCCCTCTTACTATCTCCGCTCCTCATCCAAGCTGTATGTATCTACTCTCACTTCTCTATTCCAAAATTGTTGGACTTCTTTCCTCTTCTCTTCTTGACTCTCGTCGTTGGTTAACTCAAAAGCATGTTACCTTGGTGTCAATTTTCTGAGCGAAGGACTGAAAGCACCTTGATATCTCTGAATCAACGTCCCTGCGAAGTCTGGAGTCGTCGAGCTCAAACGCGTTCACCGACGTTGACAGATGACTTTTGACCCGCCTCTCTCGTTGCTGTCGCCGCTGGGCCGACCACCTTCCCGAACAGGTGATAGGTGAGTGTGTAGAATGTTTTACTCGGCACCAAAGAAGATTCTAAGCCACCAGAGAGGAGAAGAGACGGTGGAAAACGTGGCTTTTCGATTTCAGGTGACGACCTCCTCGGCTCCTCCTCCTCCTCCTCCGATTCTCCTCCTGACCACAACTCTCAACCAAACTACTCAAAACATGCTCTCCACCCTCCTCGTCCTCCTCCTCCAAGTTTCCTCGCTCGTGGAGGGAGCAAGCATCCAGAACGTTCGTAGAGCTCGAAGCACTTCTTCGAGCCTCGATCGCGAAGCTCATCGACTTCCCGCTGACCTCCTCTTTCCTTCTCTCTTCAGACGCCCATCTGCCCAGATCTCTCTACCTGCAACGGATACTACCCAGCCCAAACCAACACCTCTTTGGGGATCACTTGCCTATACCTTCGATGGGTACCTGGCCCTCAGAAATCGTCAACGCTTTTCCAGTGCAACTGGGTGAGATCCTCGCGTTTGTTTCCCTCTTTCTCCCCTCGCTCGTTCAATCCATCTCCTCTCTTTTGCTTCAGGTTCTCGATGGGACATTAATCCCATCCTTCAACGGAGGAAGAACCGGGGTCTCGGATGCTTCTTGCCCCAAGACTGTGACGGGGCCTTGCTTTCAACCGATCTTCTCTCGAGCTCCTGAGGCTACCACCTCCATCTCACCTCCTCCCACCAATGGAGGAAGATCGATTCACTGGAATGGGAAAGCTAAGTGCTTGGATGTGAGGGGAAACGTGCGAGCGAACGGGTGAGTCCGTTGAAGGGAACGAGTCGCTGCTTTCAAGCTCGAACTGATCTTTGTATCTCGTACTTTTGGTGCAGGACTCCCGTTCAAATCTACGACTGTAACGGATCGGGAGCTCAGAAGTGGGTCTGGAATCAGGCTGATACAAAGATCAAACTCGCGGGAACCAGTGAGTCTTTCTTCAACGACGCGTTTCATTTCTCGGTCGAGGTTCCCTGGGGACGGAGAAAGCTGACTTCTTTCTCCTCTGTGCAAGACTTCTGCCTGGATACGGGAGCAAACCCCGGGAATGGCGTACTGATGAAGATCTGGACGTGCTACGACAATCTGCCAGCCTTCTACCGTCAGTTGCGACGCGTCTTTCTTCCATCCTCCCGTGGTTCATCTCCATCAAGATCCTTACCGTTCGCTGATACCTTGCGGCTTTATTTTGCTTCTCCCTTCGAAGGCACTGCCGATAATCGCTTCGCTGTCACCGGGAAAGGTCAATGCCTCGATCTTCCAAACGGACGCGCCGACAACTCAAACCGGTAGGCTCCTTTTATTACATCCGGCTCGACCCTCACAGGACAGCTCTAACTGAAGGTAGTTTTACTTCGCTTGGCCCGCATCAGAGTTCAAACGTGGCAGTGTTCGAACGGGAACAACAATCAAGTTTGGACACTTTGACGACGCGCGTCGAGTCTCTCTTTGTTTTCTTTCGTCGTGATCTTCAGGACGACCAGTGTCGTCATGGAATTTCTTCCTGTGTACCTTTGCAGTTTTGGGCTATCGAGGTTCGATTTCCAAGCAGTACTTGAGAGAAAGGGGATAGATACTCGAGACGAGGAAAGGAAAACAAGCGGAGGACCAGCCTCGACAACAGGATACGAGAGATGGGAGAAAGCAAACGAGACCAATAAGTATAAGCGAGCAGTGAATTAAGTCGTTAAGGATGAGAGATCTAGAGAGAAAGCAACGTAGCGAGCCAGGTAACACAAAACAAGGAAAAGAAAACAACCATCCCACACGACACGACCGTTCTCCACCACCCGCCTCTCTCTCCAGTTTCTCCCTCGTCCCACCCAATCCCAACGCCCCAAGCTGATATCTCTACGCCTCTCCGACCCAGCTTCTCCTCAAGGGACTCCCACCGACCCTCCAATCCTGTCCTCTCCCCTCCTTCGTCCGAATCGACCCGCCGCTACAGTACTCGGCGAGTCTGCATTCGTCTTCGAAGAGGAGGAAGCGGATACCCAAGAACCAAGCCGTTGCCACTTTCCGAAAGATCCTAGGATCAACCCTCTCGACGCTCGACCAGGGAAGCACGTCGTTTGAACGAACGAACTTCCCCTGCTCGTCGAGTTCGAACTGCAACGAGGTCTGGGTGATGGCAATTTGGGAGCAGCGAGGCGAGAGGGATGGGAAGATGGACTCGTCGATGTCGAGGAAGGGGAAGAAGGAGTTGGGGGAGGGGGAGTCGGCGGCAAGGTCGAGGAAGATGGGGAGGAGGATGGTGGGTGGCTCGACGAGGAGGGAAGAGGAAGAGGAGGAAGAGCATCGAGTCTCAACGAGAGTATTGGCGAAGACGAGGTCGAGGAGGGTGGTGGGAGATGAGGAGGACCTGGGCCGGTTGAGTCGGGGAGATGGAATGAGGGGAGTGGGAGAGAAAGGAAGAGTTGAGGCGACGACTTCAACTTCCTTGACGAGATCCGCAACGAAGGAGACCTTCGACTCGGTGGGCTCCAGTGGTTTAGAAGGGACCCTCTTTGATCCTTTACGACGAGAACTAGATCGGGACTTTGGCGACTCCTCGACGGGGTTGAGGGAGGAAGAGGGAGGAGGAGAGGCGACGACGACGACCGATTCCTGCTTGCTCTCCTTCGACTTGACGGCCTTTTTCGCCTTGTTCTTGTGAGACTTCTTGGCTCTGGTAGAGGAGAAAGTAGGAGTAGGGAGGGCGGAGACGGTTTGAGTGATGGGAAAGGTGATGGGAAGGGTGGTTCGGTCGACGGAGGGAGAGGAGGTGGGCTCGACGACGAGATTGAGTTGGAGTCCGAGAGCGCTGGTGGTCTCGGCGGCGACGGCTTCCTTTCCATGGACGATAGGAGTGTTGGTGGTCGAGTTCACGATCTCGACGATAGGGAGAGGACCGAGGAAGGAGGAGGCGGGAGTGGTGAGTCCGTGGGAGGAGGCGGAGGAGGAAGGGGAGAGGGAGGAGTGAGAGGAGGAGATTGAGCTGGGCGGAGGGGAGGGAGGCGTGTCGATGGACTGAGGCAATGAAAAGACGGAGGTCGGTAGTCAGCTGGAGTGCTCGAAAGGTCAGAGAGAAGCGTAGTAGGAGAAGCAAGAGCGAGAAGAGGAACGAGCGAGCTCACCTTCGACTCTCCTTCTCCCTCCTCGTCCTTGGTCAGGTCCTTCCCATGCATCCCACACAGCCAAGGCATCACCGTCCTAACAGCAGCAGTGTCATTAAACGCGACGTCGGAACTTTGTCCGATGGATCCATCTTCAGCCGAGAGAAGAGAGGTTCGAGGGGAGGAGGGAGCGAGGGAGAGGGAGGAGGAGAGCTCATGCTGGATGGCATTGGAGCAAGAGACGGTCGCTCGAGCTTGTGGGATGGGGTGGATTGCCTTGGTCTGAGCGACCGATGAGGAAGGGGGTGTAGAGGCCTAAGGATCCAAGGGAGAGGGGAGTCAAAGAGTCAGCAGCTGAGGGATGGAGGTTGAGGACGAGAAGACGAGGCAAGGGAGGAGGAGGAGAGAGCGGAGAGAGGAGAGAGCACGCGTTTCCCCAAAGAAAAAAAAATGTCGACTAGCTCGGAAGACACACGCCGAAGATACGATAAACTCACCTGCAGAATCATAGAAATAGTCCACACGGCGGGAGTGAGAGAAACGACGGCCGAGTGGAAAACGAATCCAGAGACGACGGGTCGGAAAGAGGTGAGGATGTTGAACATTATGAAAGACAACTTGAGTAGTAGTAATACGTTGTAGGTGTTCGAGAGAAACTTGAGCTTGAAGAGCGTCGAGAGTCGAGTTGGTGAAGCGGGAAGAGGGAAGATGTGGTTGAGTGTCAACTTACTTCCTCCTCCCTCCTCCCTTGCCTCTCTCCCTTCCCTGGCCCCCAATTCAGGTCACCTGACTTGCCGCAGCTTTCCACAGCTGGATTCGCTCATAACTCAAAAGTTTTCCTGGAGAGGGACAGTTTTCTTCGTCTTCGTTCGAAGGTTTCAAACTCGTCCGAAAAACGGGACGCGCCGACGCGATCGGGCGAGCTTGTTTTGATTTGACTGGCTCCATTCACACTTTTCTCTCTCTCTCATTCCCCCTCTCTTTGAAGATCATGGAATATCTCACCTCATTTCATCCCTGAAGATTGATCCCAGTGCTTCCGAATCAAACCTTGCCTCAAACTTCCGAAGCGGGAGCCGCCTCCTCGTTTTTCTCCGACAGTTTGACTGGCGGAGAGGTATAGAATATACAGAGTGTCTACCTCTCATGCTTAACTTCCTTTTGTTCATTTTCTCCTGTTGTGTTCATGAGCTTCCATGCAACGGGAGCGGGGAAGATTCGCGGATCACGACGCGCCATCTTTCTTCTTGTTCCGGCGAATGAGATCTCTTGAACAAGATTGACCTCCTCGTCCCAAAGTTTCGTAGCTATAGTGAGATCATCTTCAA
>BBPU01000127.1:0-11722 GCA_000950635.1 Mrakia blollopis | reverse complement strand
GACCCATCAAGTCAGCCCGACTCTTTCGAATCGAAGGAAGCGAGCTCGACGGACGAGAAGAAGCGACTCACCCCGTCTACCTCGTCACACTCCTTCTTCAACCCTTGCACAACACCATAAACGTAATCCCTTCCTGCAGCGTGTTCTTTCGTTCCTACGTAACCCCAACCCAGTTCGAACCCAAAACCAATAACAATCAGCAATCTCCCTTCTCTCAACCTCCCTTAGCTCCTCCTCCCTCTCCTTCCGTTGAAGCTCGTTCGTATTGACTCACCGACGATCCTAAACCCACAATCCTCCAAAGCCTGTATATGCTTGATCGCATTCGTTTCCGAGAATTGAGGTAATCCGTTCGAATCGAACCTTTCATCAACAAGGAAAACCAAAAGACAGAAAAGGGAGAGTCGTCAGTTGAGCTCTCGCATCTCCTTCCCTCCCTCTCCTCTGACTCTCTCTTGCTCTTCTCGTAAGCCCTTCTGAAAGAGCAACAGGCGAAGTAAAGTATATATATATAAAAAAGTACTTACCCTGATGAAACAGGCTCCGGGAGTTGGTAATGAACTTTGCCTGCCAGGTAAGCTACGAGGGAGAAGATGGGGACGAGGAAGAGGAGGGAAGCGAGAGGACCGGGGGAGGACCGTTTCGACATGCTCGCTTGTTAAGTTGGGAGTCGATCTTTGAGAAAGAAACAGAGGGGATAAGGGAAAGAAAGATGCTGAGAAGGGAAGGAAAGGAAGGAGAGGTTGTTGGCGTTGGAGGTCAAGCGGAGGAGAGGTGGGTTGTTTGGTGTTTCGAGATTTCAAGCAGACGAAGGAGTGGGTCCATTTTGCTTCCTTTCGAGAGACGTCGCGTCTCATGATCCAGAGTTGATTCGGTTTTTGTATAGTAGTAAAGAATAAGGAGGTAATACAAAAAGGATTAATCGTCGCCTTCGAAAACCCTTCCCACCTCGGTCGTCGTCGTCGCGCCTCTCTCTTGATCTTGAGCTCTGTTTTTAAGGGTTTGAGCCCATCTCGTTCTGGTAGTAAAAGTATAGCTACCAGCAGTTGATGCTCAAGGGGGAAAAAAAAACTCCGATCCCGGTAGATGTCTACTTGCTCGCCGTGGCAGACTTCCCTCTTCTCGCTCGACTCTCCCTCGAGTTCTTCCTCCTCGTCGGCGAAGACGTAGGCAGCATCCGTGGTGGGAACAACCGACTCCAAACGACCTGGATGGCTGCGGAGAACGCGTCCGAGGTGGCTTCGAGAGGGGAAGAGGGAATGTCCTCGTCGTGGTGGGGGATGGTGGGTTGGACGAGAGGAGAGACGGCGGAGAGGAGGGATTCGTCCGGCGTGTCGGTCGAGTCGAGGTGGGCGGCGTAAGTAGCGGGCGGACTGAAAAGAAGGAAAGAGAGAGAGGGAAGGAGGGAGGGAGTCAGTGCTGGTGAATTTCGGAGGAGAGAGATGAAGAGAGAGGTGGCCGAGGGAGGGAGGGCTGAACGGAAGGACGTGGAAGCAACAGCTCTCAGTGGGGATTTCCAGGCTGCCGACGAGTTGAGAGTTCCTCTCCCTGGATCAGAGGTAGGATACTTGGCGGAGTAAAGCTCGAGATCGTCTCCAAGAAGCCTCAGAGAGACAACTTCAAGAACCTCCCGCGGAACCGCGAGCTCAACCTCCTCCCTCCCTCCTTCCTTCTCCCTCCTCGGTCCGATTCCGACGATAGATCACGGACTCACCTGCATAAGCATGACACCTGTCAAAGCCACGGCGCTAACGGCATGGGGAAAGCAGCGAGATCCCTCAACGCCTTGACGAGGACGGGTTTCTGAGTGAGGTAGTTCGCAGGGAGGGGATCCGGAAGGGACTGGGGGATGAGCTTGTAGTCTGTAGGGAGAGCGTAGAGAGAATATCAGAGAGTCAGTGAGTGTCGAAGTGAGAAGTTTATGTTGGATGGAGGAGCACGACGAGCGGAGGCGAGAGAGGGAAGGGAGGAAGAAGCGAGTTTGTGGAAAGAAGGGAGGAAGGAGGGATCGAGACTCACTTGGGTTGATGTCGGTGAGATGGATCCAAGCGACAGCGAGGAAGAGGACTAAAGGAGAAAGGAAGCAAAGAAGTATCAGTCTCACGTCTTCTGTATATCAACACCCTCCGATCCCTCAGCAGCTAAACCCCGTGAGCAAAGAAAAGAGAGCTGAACGCAAGAACTCACACAACCCCGCCGAGTCGAACAAGAAAGCTCCCGTTCCCTCCCTCCACCCTTTCACAGTCTTCCACGCAAGAGCTCCAACAGCGATCCCAACGGTAGCTAACCAGATCCCAAAGACAATCGGAGGAGCAGAGACGTAGGAGGAGTAGTAGGAGAGGGAAGTGAGGAGCGCTGGCTCCGTGACGGGAGATCGCCAGAGAGTGTTGTGGTCCACTACAGGAAGCCAAGAAGAGCAAGAGAGGTCAGGATATGCAAAGAAGACGGTGAGAGAGGAGGGGAAAGAGAGAGCGGACCTATCCAGTGAGTGAAGGTGCTTCCTGGGAGGGAGAAAGAGGAGGGGAAGGAGAAAGGAAGGAAAGGCGGAGGTCAGCGAATGCTCTCTCTCTTCGGTCTTTCTCTGAGCAATCTCAAAGGAAAGTAGAAGATAGACGTACCTAGCAGCAGAGAAGTAGCGCTGATGATTACAGTCGTCCGGAAGCCCATCCTTGAGAAAGCGCAAAGAGAGGAGATGAAGAGGCAAGATGTCGTTGGCGCAAAGTCAACGGAGAGGGAACGGAGAGGGAGGAGCTCCCTGGATTTCAACGCAGGCTCGTGATCGTCAGGTCTTCCTTTCTTTCCGAGATGCGAAGGGAGATAGCAACATCTTCTAAAGACGATATTGAAGAGAGACAAGTGACATAGAATTGGGAGAGAAGGGAGAGAAAAAAAGACAGCAGTCGCTGTTGGACTTCGTGAGTGGTCGTTCGAGAACGCGTCGAGGAGAATCGACTCTCGATCAATCCTGAAGGACGGGAAGGAGCTCAACGCTTCACTTGGGATCCGAGAAATAGAGAAGCTCGCTGAAGGAACAAGAGAGAGGATGGGTGAGAATTTCGAGGTGAAGAGCGCGAGAGACAAAGGGACACTCACAAGTCGGCAAAGACTTCTGAGAGCTCAATCTCCTCCCCTTCCTCATCCTCGACGGCAGAGGCGTTTTCGACGCTGCGAAAGATATAAGAGGTAAGGAGATGTCAGCTGCAGTACAATTATCAGCTAAGAAAACCAAGAGAACGATTCAAAGGGAGAAGAAACAGGGAGGGGACACTTACAACTTGATCATTCCTTCGCAGAGGTCCAAAATCTTCACTCCTAGAGCTCCTTTGAATGGCGGCAACATGAAACAAATTGGGGAGGTAAGCATCAATCTGTTCCTTATCTCGCAACAACAAAGCCGCTCGACCACTCCCCTGTGTGAGGATTGAGCGTAGCGAGAGGTCTTGCGAGATCAGATGAGATCAGTAGAAAGTTCAGAGAACTATCAGGTGCTTGCGAGAAGAGAAGGGTGTGTGAATCCAAAGGTGTGTCAAGATAGAGGTTAAAGGAGAGGAGGTCGGAGACCTCCTTGTATAGGAAAAGAGAGGGCTCGGGCTCGGGCATCGAAACACCAGAGCTCGGGCTGATAGTCTGGATCGAAGCGTGTAGAAGGATCTAGACGAAAGAGAAAAGTGGAGAAAAGGGTAGAAGGTCGAGCAAGGCTCGGTCTTTGGTTGAAAGCAAGACGCGACGCGTCGAGCGACCGAGGCTCAGCTTCGAAAGGAACGCCTGAGAGAATGAGAAGGAAAGAAAGAAAGGATTCAAAGAGTAGAGGTAACTAATGAGAAGTAATGGAAGTGCTGGTAAGGTCAAGGGAAGGAGCGAGGGTCATTCCCTGACACCCTGTCACCGATTCTTGATCAAATTTGCTCAAACCACCTTCCCTGACCTCATACTATCCTCTGGCACCATTCCAGGAAGCGGGCGGCCGTGTTCTAGGCTCACTTTGAGAGAACATTCTCTAGCAGAACTCAGCCAAGGACTCAGCCACCAAGTCAACGGGGAAAGGAATCAGCCCTACTACACTAGTCCTTGATAAAAGCATAGATAAAAGCATATCGCTTTTACTTTCCAGGCTCGTCGAATATATATTCCGTCAAGCTAGAAGAATCGGCTTGGGACCCAATGAAGTCTACGTGTCTCCCTGCGAAGTGTGCTACTTCGTAAGAATTGCTCCCTGGTACCAGCAGACATGAAAAAATGCCGCGCTTTCACTTTCCAGGCTTTTTGAATGTAAAGACCGTTAACGTGGAAGAATCGATTTTGGAACGCGATCAAGTCTACGGGGTCGGATGCATAGCGCGTCATCTCGGATGTGAGGATTGAGCGTAGCGAGAGGTCTTGCGAGATCAGATGAAATCATTAGAAAGTTCTAACGTAACGATATGCGACCCGTTCCTGGAGGCAGGAACGGGCCTCTGCGTACCCTCGAGGGTACGCATGCGTACCCTCCCGACCGTTCCTGGCGCCTTTCCGGAGGGTACGCAACTTGCGTCGGCTTCGTTCTCCCTCCCCTCCCCACCGAATCGCAAACGGAAAAGACGACCAGCTAGATCTACCTATGAAGTACAATGTATCAGAGGCACAGCTCTATACCTGAAGATTTGCATCGTCGAGAGCGCGTCTCCCAAGAGGTACCTCAAAACGAAGGAGAGGGTGAGCTCGAGCTGACTTCCGCGAGTTCTTTTCGGAGGAGCTCCATCCTCTCTCTTTCAGCTCCTCTGTATACTCCAGGCTGAATTCCTGATATCTGAAAGATGGAGGTCGTTGAGGGGCTATGTAGTGGTTTCCAGTAAAAAGGAATAAGCGTCGAGTGAGAATTTGCACGCACAAAGTCCAACGAGCAAACGAGCTCGAGCTCAGCTCCGAGCTCCTCCCTCTCTCGCCTATGCAGGTTCACCACCTTCCGAGGTGAAAATCTGCTCGCTGAAGTGGGGGATGTCTAGATGATATATAGTTTGTCGACTAATCAGCTTTCCTTTTGATGATAGCTGCTATATCAGAAGCGTAGCAGCATGGAAACTTTTGAAAGTTGAGCACTTTCGACAGCTCGACGCTGTTCAACCTCAACCCACGACCACGCCATCACTCTCGCATACCCACCTTCCACCCTGGCACCTCCTCCTTCTCCATTATGGATCTCTGACATCCTCTCAACATCTAGGAGGAACTCTCGCTCGTTTTGGAGATGTATAGCAGGATGGATGGCTTGTCGCTCGAGGTGAGCTCGCTTTCCTTCTTCGTCGTTTGCTCGTTCCATCTTCCTTCCCTCCTCCCTCCTCTCGCTTTCCTTCTCTGCTGCTGCTACTTTCCATGGTGGATAGGTCATGCATACTGGTCATCTCCATTCTTTCGGATAGTGATAGGGGTTTCTCTACCTCTCTCTCTCAACATCCAGTCTCGTTTGCGACCTTTGAGCTCACCCTCCCTCCCTTCCATTCTGCCCTCCCCTCCTGCATGCTTATTTTTGATGCTATTCTCTTGTTTGTTCTTTCTCTGCAGTCTTACCACCCTCCTCCATCCTACCTAACCCGCTCGCTCCCCGGAAATCCTTCGTTTCTCCTAACCAGTGGTCGACCTCATCCCACCCACTTCTCCTCCCTCCAGCTGCCGACACTCTCTCCCTCTCCATCTCGGCCTCCCCATCTTCTCTCCTGCTCCACTACCAGTCTATAGTGCGGTGGGATGGAGGCTGTTGTGTTTTTGGCGAGTGTTAGGGTGGATGCGAGAAGAAATGAGCTCGATTCAGGTGAGCTTGACCTTTCCTCCTTCCTTCCTTCATCTCGTCTTCTCTTGTCTGTTTCTCCTTCCCACCTTCTCGGATTACGATGGGAGTTGGAGAGTGTGGTGGTGCAGCTATGGGGTTGAGGAAGGATGTTTCCGATCTGGCAGCAACTATACAGGTGGTCCTCCTCGCTCATGCGCCTTCCTTCAGCTCGACACTCCTTCCTCCCCAGCCTCCATGCCACAGAGACTCTCTTACTGACTCTATATTCTCGTTCTTTCTTTCCTACCACTCCAGTGATCTTCCTCTTCCATCCTAAACCCCTTCCACCACCGCAATGGCTTTGCTTCATCCTCCCTCCACGTCGTCATTCGATGAGCTGGCAGCTCGACGCTCCTCCTTCCCTTCCTTTTTGAGGTCCCTGAGGTGAGTTCTCGCTCCTTTTTCGCTGTTGGAGTCTTTGAGGAGGATGTATATGGACTGGATAGATAGTAGGAGAAGGTGGGAGGGTGGCTCTGTGGTACTGCTGTGGCTTTGGGAGCGAGCTTGGGTTTTGTTGAGCTCAACACTCCTTCCTCCCAAACCTTGCATGCTGTCGAGACTCTCATACTGACTCTATTCTCTTGTTTTTTTCTTTCCTACCACTCCAGCAAACCTCCTCTTCGATCCCATACCACTTTCACCACCCCACCCACTCCTCCTCTCCCTCCCTCGACTGCACCCTTCCATGCGCTGGCAGCTCCTCCTCCCCATCTCACCCCTCGCTCCCTTCCACGCTCCTATTTCTCCACTGGCGTCACCTTTTCTGCTACTACTGTTTTGGTATGAATGAGACGATGCTCTGGATACCTTGGATGACGCTGTGGCTGCATCGGGTGAGAAGTTGAGAATGCTCGCGACTTGATGCGAGAACATGGACGCGCCCCTCGACAGGTACTAGAACATGGACCTAGCCACCTATACACTCGTGTAGATATGCGATAGAAAGGTAATTGAAATCTCTTTCGGACTATGTATGATTCGAGGTGATCTATATCAGACGAGGGAGATCGATCTTGAACTTCATCTCCAAGTCGCGTCCTTGACCTTCCTCCCCAAGTTCGACTTGCTCAAATCTTCCTCGAAGCTTCTGTGACCAACATTATTGAAGTGGTATGGTTTTAAGAGTTCTTTCAGTATGTTCGGTATCACTGTGGCTGTTTTCTATCAAAAGATGAAGAAGATGAGAGTGCTCACGACTTGATGTGAGAAGATGGACGCGCCACTCGACAGGTATCAGATCATGAACCAAGCCACCTATACACTCGTGTAGATATGCGATAGAAAGGTAACTTGAATCTATTCCGGACTATGTATGATTCGAGGCGATTTATATCAGAAGAGGGAGATTGATTCCTGACTTCCCCTCCAAGTCACGTCCTGGACCATCATCTCGAACTCTGACTTCCTCAAACTTGCTGTGAACCTGCTACAACCACTGAAGATCATCTCATATAGTCTTGACAGTTATCTCAATATGTTCGGTGGCACTTCTGCTGCCTAGGGTGAGAAGTTGAAAGGACTTGCGTGTCAATGCGAAATCATGTGAGTGCCCTCTCATGCTCAAACTGACCATCTCTGTGCTCGCGGACATATGTGATCAATTTGGAATCAAAGACCAGTTCAGAATATATATCCAAACAAGTTACTCGTAGCAGCAAAAGAAGACTGATCTCTAATTCCTTGTGAACACCTCTCAACCTGAGGAGCAAGACGTGAATGTATGTGAAGTAGAGAAGAGAAAGTGAAAAGAAAGTGAAGGGAGTGTGTTATAGTGGTAGTGAAGGTAGTTTGGAAGTGGGAAAGAAAGAGAAAGTGAAAAAGGGTGAAGAAAGCGGGGAGTTGAAGGAGGAAGGTTGGGAGTTGGTAGGTGATTGAGAGAAGGGAGGGAGTGTAGAGAAAGTGAAAAAGAAAGGAAAGTGAAGTGAACGGTTTGTAGTAGTGTTTGGAAAGTAAGAGAAAGTGGTGAATGGGAAGGGAAGTGGAAAAAAAGTGAAAAGGCTGTGAAAAAGTGAAGAACGTGCGTTAATGCTATGCGACCCGTTCCAACGCGTTGGAACGGCCCTCTGCGTACCCTCGAGGGTACGCATGCGTACCCTCCGACCGTTCCAACAGGCTTTCCGGAGGGTACGCAACTTGCGTCGGTTTCGTTCTCCCTCCCCTCCCCACTGAATCGCAAACGGGAAAGACGACCAGCTAGATCTACTTATGAAGTACAATGTATCAGAGGCACAGCTCTATAACTGAAGATTTGCATCGTCGAGAGCGCGTCTCCCAAGAGGTACCTCAAAACGAAGAAGAGGGCGAGCTCGAGCTGACTTCCGCGAGTTCTTTTCGGAGGAGCTCCATCCTCTCTCTTTCAGCTCCTCTGTATACTCCCGGCTGAATTCCTGATATCTGAAAAACGGAGGTTGTTGAGGAGCTTTGTATTGGTCTCCAGTAGAAAGGAATAAGCGTCGAGTGAGAATTTGCACGCACAAAGTCCAACGAGCAAACGAGCTCGAGCTCACTCCAAGCTCCTCCCTCTCTCGCCTATGCAGGTTCACCACCTTCCGAGGTGAAAATCTGCTCGCTGAAGTGGGGGATGTCTAGATGATATATAGTTTGTCGACTAGTCAGCTTTCCTTTTGATGATAGCTGCTATATAAAAAGCGTAGCAGCATGGAAACTTTTGAAAGTTGAGCACTTCGACAGCTCGACGCTGTTCAACCTCAACCCACGACCACGCCATCACTCTCGCATACCCACCTTCCACCCTGGCACCTCCTCCTTCTCCATTATGGATCTCTGACATCTTCTCAACATCTAGGAGGAACTCTCGCTCGTTTTGGAGATGTATAGCAGGATGGATGGCTCGTCGCTCGAGGTGAGCTCGCTTTCCTTCTTCGTCGTTTGCTCGTTCCATCTTCCTTCCCTCCTCCCTGCTCTCGCTTTCCTTCTCTGCTGCTGCTACTTTCCATGGTGGATGGGTCATGCATACTGGTCATCTCCATTCTTTCGGATAGTGATAAGGGTTTCTCTACCTCTCTCTCTCAACATCCAGTTTCGTTTGCGACCTTTGAGCTCACCCTCCCTCCCTTCCATTCTGCCCTCCCCTCCTGCATGCTTATTTTTGATGCTATTCTCTTGTTTGTTCTTTCTCTGCAGTCTTACTACCCTCCTCCATCCTACCTATACCCGCTCGCTCCCCGGAAATCCTTCGTTTCTCCTACACAGTGGTCGACCTCATCCCACCCACCTCTCCTCCCTCCAGCTGCCGACACTCTCTCCCTCTCCATCTCGGCCTCCCCATCTTCTCTCCTTCTCCACTACCAGTCTATAGTGGGGTGGGATGGAGGCTGTTGTGTTTTTGGCGAGTGTTAGGGTGGATGCGAGGAGAAATGAGCTCGATTCAGGTGAGCTTGACCTTTCCTCCTTCCTTCCTTCATCTCGTCTTCTCTTGTCTCTTTCTCCTTCCCACCTTCTCGGATTGCGATGGGAGTTGGAGAGTGTGGTGGTGCAGCTATGGGGGTGAGGAAGGATGTTTCCGATCTGGCAGCAACTATACAGGTGGTCCTCCTCGCTCATGCGCCTTCCTTCAGCTCGACACTCCTTCCTCCCCAGCCTCCATGCCACAGAGACTCTCTTACTGACTCTATATTCTCGTTCTTTCTTTCCTACCACTCCAGTGACCTTCCTCTTCCATCCTAAACCCCTTCCACCACCGCAATGGCTTTGCTTCATCCTCCCTCCACGTCGTCATTCGATGAGCTGGCAGCTCGACGCTCCTCCTTCCCTTCCCTTTTGAGGTCCCTGAGGTGAGTTCTCGCTCTTTTTTCGCTGTTGGAGTCTTTGAGGAGGATGTATATGGACTGGATAGATAGTAGGAGAAGGTGGGAGGGTGGCTCTGTGGTACTGCTGTGGCTTTGGGAGCGAGCTTGGGTTTTGTTGAGCTCAACACTCCTTCCTCCCAAGCCTTGCATGCTGTCGAGACTCTCGTATTGACTCTATTCTCTTGTTTTTTCTTTCCTACCACTCCAGGAAAGCTCCTCTTCGATCCCATACCACTTTCACCACCCCACCCACTCCTCCTCTCCCTCCCTCGACCGCACCCTTCCATGCGCTGGCAGCTCCTCCTCCCCATCTCACCCCTCGCTCCCTTCCACGCTCCTATTTCTCCACTGGCAACATTTTTTCTGCTACTACTGTTTTGGTATGAATGAGACGATGCTCTGGATACCTTGGATGGCGCTGTGGCTGCATCGGGTGAGGAGTTGAGAATGCTCGCGACTTGATGCGAGAACATGGACGCGCCACTCGACAGGTCCTAGAACATGAACCAAGCCACCTATACACTCGTGTAGATATACGATAGAAAGGTAATTGAAATCTCTTTCGGACTATGTATGATTCGAGGTGATCTATATCAGACGAGGGAGATCGATCTTGAACTTCATCTCCAAGTCGCGTCCTTGACCTTCCTCCCCAAGTTCGACTTGCTCAAATCTTCCTCGAAGCTTCTGTGACCAACACCATTGAAGTGGTATGGTTTTAAGAGTTCTCTCAGTATGTTCGGTGTCACTGTGGCTGTTTTCTACCAAAAGATGAAGAAGATGAGAGTGCTCACGACTTGATGTGAGAAGATGGACGCGCCACTCGACAGGTATCAGATCATGAACCAAGCCACCTATAGACCCGCATAGATATGCGATAGTAAGGTAATTTACATCTCTTTCGGACTATGTATGATTTGAGGTGATCTATATCAGAAGAGGGAGATTGATTCCTGACTTCCCCTCCCAGTCGCGTCCTTGACCTTCCTCCCCAACTCTGACTTCCTCAAACTTGCTGTGAGCTTGCTACAACCACTGAAGATCATCTCATATAGTCTTGACAGTTATCTCAATATGTTCGGTGGCACTTCTGCTGCCTAGGGTGAGAAGTTGAAAGGACTTGCGTGTCAATGCAAGATCATCTGAGTGCCCTCTCATGCTCAAACTGACCACCTCTGTGCTCGCGAACATATGTGATCAATTTGGAATCAAAGACCAGTTCAGAATATATATCCAAACAAGTTACTCGTAGCAGCAAAAGAAGACTGATCTCTAATTCCTTGTGAACACCTCTCAACCTGAGGAGCAAGACGTGAATGTATGTGAAGTAGAGAAGAGAAAGTGAAAAGAAAGTGAAGGGAGTGTGTTGTAGTAGTAGTGAAGGTAGTTTGGAAGTGGTAAAGAAAGAGAAAGTGAAAAAGGGTGAAGAAAGTTGGATAGTTGAAGGAGGAAGGTTGGGAGTTGGTAGGTGGTTGAGAGAAGGGAGGGAGTGTAGAGAAAGTGAAAAAGAAAGGAAAGTGAAGTGAAAGGTTGTAGTAGTGTTTGGAAAGTAAGAAAGAGTGATGAGAGGGAAGGGAAGTGGAAAAAAAGTGAAAAGGTTGTGAAAAAGTGAAGAACGTGAGTTGAAGTGGGTTAGGAGGTAGAGAAGTAGTAGGAAAGGTGGGTGAGAGTAAGGAAAGTGTGTAGGAGTAGTAAAAGTGTGTTTGGGTTAGGTGGAGAAAGAAAAAAGTAGGTGAAAGTGTGTTGGTTGAGAAAAAGAGAGGGTTAGGGTTGAGAGGAAGTTGGTTAGAAAAAGGTAAGTGTAGGTGAAGTAGAGAAGAGAAAGTGAAAAGAAAGTGAAGGGAGTGTGTTGTAGTAGTAGTGAAGGTAGTTTGGAAGTGGTGAAGAAAGAGAAAGTGAAAAAGGTGGAAGAAAGTTGGAGAGTTGAAGGAGGAAGGTTGGAAGTTGGTAGGTGATTGAGAGAAGGGAGGGAGCGTAGAGAAAGTGAAAAAGAAAGGAAAGTGAAGTGAACGGGTTGTAGTAGTGTTAGGGTTAGGGTTAGGGTTAGGGTTAGGGTTAGGGTTAGGGTTAGGGTTAGGGTTAGGGTTAGGGTTAGGGTTAGGGTTAGGGT
>BBPU01000128.1:0-248475 GCA_000950635.1 Mrakia blollopis | reverse complement strand
CCTTTTCTCCCCCCTTCTGACCTCCTCCCTCCTCTTCTCTCTCACTCTTTCCAGGGAGTCCGAAATCACCCTCGAGAAGATCCGCAAGATCCTCGCCTCGGGAGCCAACTCATTCTCACCACCAAGGGAATCGACGACCTGTGTCTCAAGGAGTTCATCGAGGCTGGAGCCATGGCCGTTCGACGTGTCGAAAGGAGGATCTTCGTCGAATCGCCAAAGCCACCGGAGCTACTCTCGTTAGCTCGCTGGCCAACTTGGATGGAGACGAGACGTTCGAGAAGGAGTACTTGGGTACGCGGAGGAGGTTGTGCAGGAGAGGATCTCGGACGACGAGTTGATCTTGGTGAAGGGCACGAAGGTGGTGAACTCGAGTAGTATCATTCTCAGGGGAGCCAACGGTGAGTGTCTCTATTGGGTCTTGATGCTTGGGTGGATGTCGAGGTTCTGGGTGGTGAGAAGGAAGTCGAGGAGTTGAAGGAGGGAAGACGCGACGAGTCGACCGCGAGCTGACTTCCTTTCGCCTCTTTCTCTCAGACTACATGCTCGACGAGATGGAGCGATCTCTCCACGACTCCTTGTCCGTCATCAAGCGGACACTCGAGTCCGGTTCCGTCGTCCCGGGAGGAGGAGCTGTCGAGGCTGCTCTCTTTCCATCTACCTCGAGAACTTCGCTACCACCCTCGTTCGTTCTCTCCCTCCCTCTCTCTTCTTCTCCTTCCTCTCTCTCTTCCTTTCCCAACTAACATTCTCTCCTTTTTACCCTCCTCACCCTCCAGGGCTCCCGAGAACAACTCGCCATCGCCGAATTCGCCGCCGCTCTCCTCGTTATCCCCAAGACGCTCTCCGTCAACGCCGCTAAAGACTCGACCGACCTCGTCGCCAAACTTCGAGCCTACCACAACGCCGCTCAGACTGCTTCGCTCGGAGATCCCAAGAAGGCGTTGATGAACTACGGACTGGATCTGATGAAGGGAGAGGTGATTGACAACGTCAAGGCTGGAGTGTTGGAGCCTACGATCTCGAAGGTCAGGAGTTTGAAGAGTGCGTTGGAGGCGGCGACGAGTTTGTTGAGGATCGATGATGGTGAGTGCTTTACCCCTCTCTTCTCGCGCTTTGTTGGGTGGTCGTTGTTGGGGAGATGGAGCGAGGGAGGGAGGAACGCGTCGAGCTACTCTTTTCGTCCATTTCGTCGCTCCGTTTCGCTCACTTTGTTTTCTCTCTCCTTCCTTTCTTTTCTCGCAGCCATCCAAGTCGCACCGGAGCAGAAGGGGAGGACCCCCACGGAGGACACTAGAGTCTCCACCGGGAGGGAAAAAGAAAATGGGAAAGGGAGAGGAGGGAGAGGAGGAGGAGGAGGAGGAGGTGCTTTCTTGATTGAACGAGTTTTTAGACTTACATCTGAGCTCCTGTTCGAGGAAGGGAAAAGGAGAGGGAAAGAGCGAAGCAGCTGCTTATGAAGGAGTTGTAGTCGGTGCGAACTTCGAGATGGGAGAAGCGAACTTCTTGTTGCGACGCGCCTCAGCTCGATACGTTTGTCAGAACCTACGGCGGGGGTAGGACGACAAAGTGCGATAGGGCTTTGAGGAGGAAGAGGATATTGGATAGGAGTCCTGGTGAGCTCGTTCTTTCCTTTCTTTGGAGCGAGGGAGGAAGGAGGGAGGGGAGAGGAGACACGACGGTACATTCCAACGCGACGGCTGACTTCTGCATTTTTTTCGGGGGGGCGGTCGGGTAGATTGGGTGAAAAGGAGACAAGCGAAGAGGTCTGATATAGTGAAGAGAGTGGCGGAGGACGAGGGAAGATAAAAGGGTTGAGAGCGGTTCCGGTCGTGTTGGTGATGGCGGAAGTCGAAGGAGGGAGAGTGAAGGAGAGGGGACGTTGGGGAGGGAGAGGAGAGGTAGCGAGGGGAGGGTGGGTATGGATGTTGCCATTTCGTTGTTGGGAAGGGTGCTGGTCGTTTGAGGGGAGAAGGGAAGAGGAGAGAGAGAGAGCAGAGCTCACTCGTTTCGCGGAGTTCGTTCTCAACGTTCAAGAGCTCTTCCTGCTTCCGTTTTTTCTTCTCATCCCGCAAAGTCCTCATCAGCAACAGCCAAAGCTCACCATCGGACTCTCAAAACCCTCCTCTCTCGCCGTCCTCAAGGTCCAAACTCTTCCCTCCCACGACCCACACTTCGCTCCTTCGATCCAGCTCCCTTCCTTTCCCTCCTCGATGTCCTCCATCACCCTCGACGAGATCGTCTCTGCCCTCGGACTTGGAGATGTATCGTACAAGCGTATGATAGAGGAGTGGGGACGATCAAGGGGGAGTGAGGTCCTCGAACCATCCATGAAACAACGAGTAGAGGAAGAGGAGGAGCCGAGCTCACGACGTGGTGAGGTCCATCTCATCTTCTCGCTCGCGAGACTGATTCTGACCGCGTACTCTCTTCTCATCTATTCTTTGCAGCTGGTCAGATAGAATGAGCTCACGACGAAGTCCGTTTCGATGTTTTTTGCCCTCGACGTGAGCCCGATCAGAAAAACTCTCGTCCTCCCTTCTCTGCCAGCACTCCAGCTGATTTCCCTCCTCCCTCTGCTCTCAGACTGAGCTGGTTCATCTCCATCTTCCACAATCGTAGATGGCCATGCTCTCGCTTCGAAGATTCGCCTCAGCAATCCCTGGACCCTCGCGCTGGGCCGGATCGCCGACATGTCCATCTTCGGACGCTGGGCGATCAAAGGCGTCGCAGAAACAGATCTAATAAAGTCGTTGTTAGAGAACTTGTGTACTCAAGTCTCTTCCTTCGAAGAGTTGATATCAGAGGTAAGTTTCTACCTGCTACGGGACTCCTTCGCGACTTCAAGATTTGATTCCCTTCGCGTCCTTTCTGCGTTCTCTCTCTCATCAGGTCGCTCCCCTTCGCCTCTACGATATAATCGACCCCATCATGTCCATTTACGTGGTCCTCGGACTCTTCGGATTCGATTCCCACAAGCCTCCAGAGCCCTCGTCAATCTCTCGCCTCCTCCTTCAACGTTTGCATGCCGTCGCCGCTTCCATCGAGGGATTCGAGGCCGTCGTGCCGTCGCTAGTTTCGCAGATGTCGGATGCGAAGAAGAAGAGCCCGTTGGCCATCGTTCGAAAGATACGTCTTTTTGAACTCGTGCACGGAGACGGCCGTTGGGCCGAAGGAGAGTCGTGGGAGAGGGGTTTGGAGAGACACAAGCAGCTCGCCGGATGGTTTCGTTGTGAAGGAGCGTCGTGCGATGGAAAGCCGTGTAGGGTATTGAAGGAAGGCGGAGGAGATGGAAGGCTGTGCGAGGGTGAGCTTGTCGATCGTTTTTGGACTGCTCACGCTGTCTCTGAAGGGGCAAGAAGCTAATTCGAGTTTGACGCGTCTCTTCCCAGTGTCGAGCAAGTCGCTCCTGCTCAAGAGGTTCGCTTTCTTCCTTTCTCTTCCTCCAGGATACCTAGCTGACCTTATCCTTCTTTCATCTCGTCTTCTCAGAACACCAACGAGCCCACTGGAAGATCCACAAGAAGACGTGCTGGGAACCGATCTGGTGAACGACGGACGTCGACGCTTTACGCTACTCGAAGATCTTCCCTGGCCTCCGCTTTTTCCCTCTACGATAGTGCATCATATCCTTGAGTAGCTGTTTGGGGATCTGATGGGCGTTCTCGAACAAGTGGACTCGAGCGAGTGGCGAACGGGGACCTTCGTCCTCTAATCCCTGATTGATTTCTTCAGCCTGTCTCTTCTGTCTCCAGGCAATCTCCTATGACAAAGAGCTGTCTCTTTATAGCTTTTCCAAGGTCTGGGCCATGCGAGACTGTTACCTCGAGGCTTCGGGACACAGTGAGTCTATCTTGTTGTGGAATCAAGTCGCGACGTCGTTGATCAACGGAAGCTCACTCCTTTCCTCTTCTTTTTTCCTCAAAGACTGGGTCGAGGGCCAAGGAACTGGGGAACGAATCGACAAGAAGGTACTTCAAATTCGTTTCCCTCACAGTTTTTCGTTGCTCTACTGGCTTCGCCTGCTGGAGAGCCGTCGTTGTTCTCGAGAGAGGCGATCCCCGGCGGGTGGGTCCTCGGACTTCAAGCTCTCCGCTGACTTCTTCCTTCTTTTCTCTCTCTCTTTTGCAGGCTGACGAGGAGGAGGAGAAGTTCGACGCCATGGGAAAGTGAGTACTTTTCGAATCTCTTCCTTTAGGTCGTCGAGGAGGGAAGAGGGAGGAGACGCGTTCGAGACCCTTTCCCTTTTCCTCTCCATCTTTCCCGAACTGACTTTCATTCTCCTCTTACTTTTCTTCAGCCCCATCGCCAAGATCGCCAAGTCCGTCAAGAAGTCTGCTGCCGACCTCAGGAAGGCTAAGAAGGATCGACTGGCCCGGAGGAGGAGGAGGGAGGGTCGTCGCCGTCGCCGCGAGCAGTCTCCTCTCGCCCTCGGGAGATTCATCGCGCTCGCTACAACTGAATCCCTAACATAGTCGTATGAAAGACAAGAAGAACTTCCTTCAAACTCCCTCGACAACCACCAAAGGCTTCATCCACTCCTCCAAACCCTGAATCAGCGCCGTCGCCTTCGTCTCGTCGATCTTCTTGACCTTCACCACAACCCTTAGATCCGTTAACTCCACGAGCCTCTTCGTCATCCCACCATTGCTTAGAAGGAAGTAAATCTTCGGCTTGGGAGATGGGTACCCTTCCACGATATCCTCGAAGGAGGACGTTGCTGAAGCGAGATTGAAGACGATCTCGAATCTCCTCTTCTCCTCCTGGCTCGACTGAGCTTTCGCCCATACCAACGGGAGAGATTCCTCTGCCGGTCCTTCGTCGTCGTGGTACTGGAAGTCGATACTAGCGCTCTCCATGACGAGCCGTTCGAAGTCGTCCCATCCCTGAATGAAAGCGGGCGCGCATCTGACGATCGTGCTGAACCAGGGAGGAACTCCCAAATCTCGTTCCGAGCTGAAGGTGAGGGTTCGAACGTCGAGGAGATCCAAGACCTGGGTGGGCAGGAAAGTCTGAAGAGCCTCTGTAGGTAGGACGAAGTTTGGAAGGATGAGATTGTCGATGGGAAGGGTCTGGGAGAAGAGGAGGAGTCGATGAGTGACGAGAAAGACGACGTCCTCTGGGTTGAAGTAGTCCTCGTCCTCGTCCTCGCCATAATACTCTTCCTCGGGTATATCGAAGAACGGTCCATGGGTTTGGTCCAAAGAGGTGATGTCCAAGGTCAGGGTCCGGATTCGAGAGAGGAGGGAGATGGAGGAGCGAAGCCGTTCGGAAGGAGGGACGTCCTCCTAGTGAGGCGAGATCAAGAATGAAGGGACAGTCAGCTTGACTCTTGTAGACGGCAGACTTGGAGCATCACCATGTCCAATCGATATGTGTTAGGAGCTCCCCAGGAAGAGCAACGAAGCCAAACCATCCAACGATCTGATCTCGACTTTCTCGTACAAGATCGGTCCCGCCAGCTCCCACGACCCGAAGCAGGCCAGCGAGAGAGAAAGGAGAGTTCCCTGATCGCAGGACGAGTAGATTCGCTCGGCTACTTCCCATGGGAGGGAGGGAAGAGCTTGAGAGGGAGGAGGTGAGGCGTTCTGCGTCGAGCGAGGGAGGGGGAAGGAGGAGGAGAGAAAGCGTGAGCTTGAGCTTGACGGAGAAAGCGACGACGAAGGAGAGGCTTCGAGGGAGATTCTCAAGCTCGAACTCACTGTATCAGACATGGGTACCTCGTAGGGAGACTTGATAGGGGTTTGGGTAGGATCTGAGGAAAATGGGGAGAAGGGAGAGAGACGGTTCGCGGACAAGAAGGTGAGCTCGACGAAATCGCGAGTTTGCTTTTGACGTCCATCTCCTTCCCTTCTTCTTGACTTGCTTCTCCGCCCCAGTATCCGTCTCTCTTCTCAGTTTCTACCTATGTCATCCTCTCGATCCCTCCTCTACCTCAACCAAGGTGTCCTTCGAGAGATCCTCTCCCACCTCCTCCTCGACACTCCTCCAACGGCGATCCTCCGAACCTGCTCCCTCCTCCACGATCTCGGACTCCCTTTCCTCTACAGAGTCATCGACCTCACCCAGAGGACTTCGGAGCTAGCTCTTGAGCAGCACTGGAAGATGTTGTTTGGTCCTGGAAGTGTTCTGACAGAGGGGACCAGGAGAAACGCCGTTCAAGTTGCCAGCTTTGTTCGAGAGCTCAGGTTCGGCGGGACGAAGGGAAGGTTTTCCAACCGTGAGCTCCATTCTTTCTCTTAGGCCTCACATATATATCTTCAGACTATGAGAAGATCTTTCTGACCGAGATTCTTCGGCCCTCGTAGCCCTCACTTTCCAGCCAGAGCGGTTCGATCTCCCCAACTGCTCCTCCCTCACTCTCGACGTCGGAACTCTCTCGAAAACGTCCTCCCCTCTCATCAGGCCACTCTTTCATAGTCTCCCGATCTAACATCTCCGAATTTTCTCGGATCCTTGGCCGTCCTGCGGAATCCCTCACTACCGCTACGTTCAGCGAGCCTTGCACGAGGTCCTCTTCGGACGCGTGTGTCAACCTTGGAAGGACTTTGTATCCGTCACGTTCGCAAGAGCGATTTGTTCAGACTTCACAGCTGTACGGGATGGAGAACCACGATGCAGGATCTCGCTCTCGAGCTGGTCGTTCAGGGTTCTCATTGTTGAGGCCGTCCCAGGCTTCGGGGCGGATCAGACGCTAGTCGAGCTCCTTCTCGAACCGGACGTTCCTGGCAGCAATGGCTACCTCGAATCTGCCGAGAGAATCGAGCTCAGACTTAGCGGGACGTATGCGAACGCACTCGAGCAGGATTTCAGGGGGGCAGTGAAGAAGAGGGTTGCTCGCGGATTGAGCTCGTTGGAGAAGAGACGTTTGCCGTTGTTCGTTTTCGTCTTTGAGGATGGGAAGGAGAGGAGATTCGAAGATCTTGGTGTTTAGTTGTTTGATCATATGCGCGTTAACTCTGATCATTGGGCAGGGAGGAAGAGAGACGACCTTGATTCAAATCGACGCGACTTAGCTTCTTCCACTTTTTCTTCTTCCTCGCTTCAGTTCCAGAGGCAGCCAAGTTTGCGACGGCGTGCTACTGATCAAGCTCTGTCAGCTTATTCTGGCGGGAATCCACGATTCCATCATGTCGCAATTCCAGCGCTGGTGAAGAAGTGTAACTCGCGCGCCGTTCCTTCCCCTCTTCATTCGCTTCTTCGTCCTTTCTCTCGTTCGTCGCCTCTTCCGGGGACCTCGGAACTGTATCCCTTTCACCGCCCGAATCACTTTCTCCCTGTCTCCATATGGCGCTTCCGTCCTTCCTCAATCTGAACCAAGCGAACCTCTCAACCCCACGCGCTCGTTCTTCTTCGCTTCCCTTTCTCTTCTGTCAGGATTATCTGGAAATCTGGAAGCTGACTTGCCTAGCCCACGAGACTTGAAGTTGAGAGAGTGAAAAAGAATGCGTATAAAAGAGAAAGGAGAAAGCATGACGTCGAAACCAAAAGGGGAAGGGGAAAAGAAGTGGAGCGAAGGCAGGTGCGTTGTCTAGAAGGGAAAGAGAAACGAAACGAGCCGAGGCGTGATGATAGAGTAGTAGAGGAATAACACTGGTGCAGAGAATCTATAAGAGAACAGAACGTCGCGGGAAAGGGGAAAGCGGGGGACGTTGTGTAGATTTAAAGCTCCTCGTCGGTGAAGACCTCCTCTCCTCTCTTCCTCCTGGCCATTCGATCCTTCTTAGCCTTCCTGAGGTCGGCAGCAGACTTCTTGACGGCCTTGGCGATCTTGGCGATGGGGCTGAAGAAAAGTAAGAGGAGAATGAAAGTCAGTTCGGGAAAGATGGAGAGGAAAAGGGAAAGGGTCTCGAACGCGTCTCCTCCCTCTTCCCTCCTCGACGACCTAAAGGAAGAGATTCGAAAAGTACTCACTTTCCCATGGCGTCGAACTTCTCCTCCTCCTCGTCAGCCTGCAAAAGAGAGAGAGAAAAGAAGGAAGAAGTCAGCGGAGAGCTTGAAGTCCGAGGACCCACCCGCCGGGGATCGCCTCTCTCGAGAACAACGACGGCTCTCCAGCAGGCGAAGCCAGTAGAGCAACGAAAAACTGTGAGGGAAACGAATTTGAAGTACCTTCTTGTCGATTCGTTCCCCAGTTCCTTGGCCCTCGACCCAGTCTTTGAGGAAAAAAGAAGAGGAAAGGAGTGAGCTTCCGTTGATCAACGACGTCGCGACTTGATTCCACAACAAGATAGACTCACTGTGTCCCGAAGCCTCGAGGTGACCGTCTCGCATGGCCCAGACCTCAGAGCAGATGGACTCAGAGAACTCTCGGTTCTGAAAGAAGGAATCGAAAAGGAGGGAAAGGGCAAAGTCAGTTTCGGTCGAAACGCACGGAAAGACGAGACGACGGAAGAGAGGAGAAGTGTACGAACGTGGGTAATGACCAGAACTCCTCCCTCGAAGTCCTTGAGGGCCTCGATAAGAGCGGCGAGCGACTCTCGATCCAAGTAGTTGGTAGGCTCATCTGAGGAAGAGAAGGGAAGGAGGAAAGGAGTGGTCAGCGAACTCGCTTCCGCTGTCGTTTTTTTTTTCGTTCGCTGGAGAGAAAATCGACTCACCCAACATGATGACGTGAGGACGACGCCAGGTAGCGGCTCCAAGAACGACCTTAACCTTCTGTCCTCCAGAGAGACCTCGCATGGTGTTGTGGGAGGTGAACTCGGCCTCGAGACCGAAGTCCTCGAAGTGCTTCTCGATCTCTCGTCGGACGAGAGGTCGGAGGAGACCAAGTCGCTGAGCCTCTCGGGTGTCGAGCTCGAGGACCTTCTTCTCGAATCCTCGGGTGATGAGCTCGTCTCGGGGAAGCCAGAGGTTCTCGGAGGAGGAGAGTCCCTTGAAGGTGACCTCGTACTCGTAAGACTGTCGGAAGAGAAGGAGAACGAAGAACGAGAAGAAGAGAAAAAAAGGTCAGCGAACGAGCTCGAGAGAAGAGAGAGATAAGAGGAGCGAGAAGAGGAAGGGAGGAGGGGAAAGGAGAGGAGGAAGAAGACGAACCTGCTTCAGCTTCTTTCGCGAGGTAATCTCGTCGATCAACCTCTTGACTCCCTCGATAACGATGACTCCTCCCTCCTTCATCTTGGCAGCCTCCTCCTCGGTGATGATTCGGTTGGCCTTGTGGAGCTCCTCGAGATCCTCTCCGGTCTGGTATCGCCAGAGGAGGTAGTCGAGGGGGGTCTTATCGAGATGCATATCGATGTGGTGGAAAGCGTGCTGGGCGACGTATCCGACGACCAAGTTGGGGTGCTTCCAGACCTCTCCTCCCTTGTTGGGCTCCATATCTCCGATGAGAATCTTGACGAGGGTCGACTTTCCGGATCCGTTGGGTCCGAGGACGGCGACTCGAGACGAGAGCGAGATCTGGAGGGTGATGTCCCAGAGTTGCTGGACGGGCTGGGTAGGGTACTGGAATCCGACCTTTCGCATCTTGAGGAGGGACTTCTCCTTGGTCTTGACTCCGTCAAGAAGAGGAGGGTTGGGGAGCTTGAACTTGTACTCGTCGGCGGCGGAGAGGGAGTAGTAGGCCTTGGCCTCGGGAACCATTCGAACGAAGTCCTCGAGGTTTCCGGGCTGAAGGAAGAAAAGGAAAGAGAGAGGGGAGAACGAGGAGTCAGTGAAACGAATCGAGGAGAGAAATAAGTCGA
Source organism: Mrakia blollopis (assembly GCA_000950635.1). Classification (NCBI taxonomy): domain Eukaryota; kingdom Fungi; phylum Basidiomycota; class Tremellomycetes; order Cystofilobasidiales; family Mrakiaceae; genus Mrakia; species Mrakia blollopis. Next base: position 238,795 of record BBPU01000128.1, on the reverse strand, counting down.
GTGGTCGAAGTCGAGAGGAGGAAGAGGGGAGAAAGACTCACGTATCGCTTGATCTTGAATCGGTTCAAGTGGATGATATCGGTGACCGATCGGTTGAGGAAATCGGAGTCGTGGGAGACGATGATACAGGTGCACTGGGTGAGGGAGGTGAGGTAGTCGATGAGCCAGGTGACGTTGATGACATCCAACTGGGGAAAGAAAGAAGGAAGAAAGGAAAGACGCGTCAGTTCGTCGAAGTCGAAAAACGCGCGAGAGGTCGAATCTCGCTCTGGAAAAAATCGACGAAGAGGAGAAGAAGAAAACTCACATGGTTCGTAGGCTCGTCAAGGAGAAGAATATCGGCCTTGAAGAGGATAGCTCGAGCGAGCGCGAGCTTCATCTTCCATCCTCCGGAGAGGGATCCGATGGAGTGGGTCTGCCTCTCGTCGTTGAATCCGACCTCGGCGAGGGTCTCGTGGATCTCGGCGGGAGTTCGGACGGAGGAGATTCGCTCATCGGAGAGAACCCAGTCGTAGATACCGATCTCGGCCTCGGAACCGTCGATGTCGTGGGCGACGTACCAGGTTCGGACGACGTCCTTGGAAGGGAATCCCTCGACCTGTCCGTTAACGATGGCGTTCATGAGAGTCGACTTTCCGGATCCGTTTCGTCCACAGAGACCGTATCGGTGTCCTCGCTTGAGTCGAAGGGTAGCGGTGTTGAGGAGGATCTTGGCTCCGTACGCGAGCGAGAAGGTACAGTTGCAGAGATCCTCTCCCTCCTCCTCGTCCTCGAAGACTCGGGTGTCGGTATCGATCTCGGAAGCGGCCTTCTGGAGGTACTCCTGGACGACCTTGAGGGCGTCGGCGGATCCGGAGGCGAATCCGAGGAAGGGAAGGAGCGAAGTCTCCCAAGCGGTCTGGTCGAAGTTTCGGGCGGTGATGAGGTTGGCGGCGAGCTTGGAAGCGTAGACGACGGAGAGCGACTCGGCGGCGGGGACAGGGGTGATGTTGTGCTTGGTGTAGGTGGCGACGATGGCGGCGGCGCAAGCAGAAGGCTCAGCCTTGGGCGCGGGAGGAAGGTTGGATCCATCCTCTCCCTCGGGGACGTTTCCGACCTGTCGAAGGGTAGCGATAGCTCGGTTGACGACTCCTCGAGCCTCAGGGTCGGCGACGGTCTCGGAGACCTTGATGAGGGCGGGGAGGAGCTTGGGGATGAAGGGTCGGACGGTGTACTCGTTGTCGACGAGCTTGGCCATGTTGTCGGTGATGACGGCGACCTTCCTCTTGGTGGCGGTGAGTCGCTCGGTGATTCCTCGAGAGAGAAGGGGAACCATGAGGGAGAGGGTAGGGGAGTCGACCTCGGAAACGAAGGTGGTGGCCGAGAGGAGCTGGATGGTGGTGGGGACCTCCTCGACGGGGTTGATGAGGGCGGAAATGAGAGCAGGGATGAACCTAGCGAGAAGAGAGAAAACGAAAGAGAGAGAGAATCGAGTCAGCGAGAGTTTTCTTTCTCGAGCGAGAAAGAAAGGAGGGAGGAGAAGGAGAAGGAAAAAGGAAGGAAAGAAAAACGGGAGCGATGAACTCACTTCTCGATATCCTTGTTGGAAACCAAAGCGGTGGTGGTGGTCAACGAAGATCGAGCGGCCTTCTTGACGTCGGCCTTGGTGTCCCAGATGGCTCCGGCGAGAACGGGGACGATCTCGGGCATGAGCTTGGCCATCTGCTCGGGCGAGGTCTTGACGAGCTGGTCGAGGATGGTGAGGGATCCAGTCTTGATCTGCCACTTTCCAGCGGTGTTGATCTGGTGGAGGAGGGTAGGGAGGATGATGGCGGTGGCCCAAGGGCTCATGACCTGCACAAGCGACTTGACGGCGGTAACGGCGGCAGTCCTGAGGAGAGAGAGAGAACCAGGGAGGAGAGCAATGAGAAGAGGAGAGAAGGAAGAGGGGTCGCGAAAAAAACGAGTGTCAGCGTCATCGTTTCCTTCCTCTTATCTTGAAGTAGAGGGCGAATCGAGAAGATCGAAGAGGTATGGAGGTGGATGAGAGTACTCACGAGACGGTCTTGGCCTTGTCGGCGAAGAGGTCAAGAAGGATAGGGAAGAGTCCGTCCTCGGAGACATCGACGAGGATGGGCTCGACGGCGGGTCCAGCTCCCTGCTCGAGGAGAGTCGAGATGACAGCGAGGGCGTTCTCCTTGTTGGCAACGACCTTCTTGTCTCCAAGAGCCTAGCAGAGAAGAGGGGGGAGAGCAGAAGGGGAGAAGAAGGAAAAGAGAAAGAAGTCAGCGAGGCCAGCTCATCGAACGTTCCCCAACCCAAAAACCTGTTCCTCTCGCGCGCGCCTCCACCTCTTCCTTCCTTCCCTCTTCTCGAGCTCGATGGTTGTACGTACCTTCTTGAGGGCAGCGGCGAAACCGATCTCAGCGATGAAGTCGGGTCCTCCGTTCTTGGCCTGAGAGGCAAGAGCCTGAGCGGGAGCCTTGTCGGCACCGAAGAGAGTAGAGACGTCGAACGACGAAGACGCTTTGGCGTCGGCGGAGACGGGGGTGGCAGCAGGCATTCTACTGCAAGAGAGCAAGAAAGAGAGGTGGAGAAGTCGTTAGGATGGAAGGTAGGAGGTTGAAGTCGAAGTTGGGGAGGTTGAGCTGACCTTTTTTACTAGCTGGTGGTGGCGAGAACAGCATGCGAAGGAGGGAGAGAGGGTCAGCCCAAGCTCGAGAGAAGGAGAGAAGGGTTGTTCTCTCAGCAAAGTAGAACGATACTTACGTTTTTGTAAAAGGTGGTTGTTTGGTGTTACCGTCTACCGTCTACGAGAAACGAGAACGAGGGCGAGGGGGAGGGGAGAAAGGGGAGGGGAGGGAGGAGAGGGAGGAGGTGGGGGGTGGGAGAAAGAGAGCCAGCGTCAAAAATGTCGAAAAGGCAGTCTCTGCGGAGAAAAAACGGATAATCAGAGCCCCTCCGTCCGTGCTCGTGAGAAAACCTTCCTCAGCAGACACAGTCTTTCTTTCTGACTCCTGTTGAGCCGAAGAAGAAAAAATCACGCGGGAAAAATGCTCTGCTTCTTCGATGCTGTCTCTCGAACACAGAACGCGCGATTCCCCGCCGCTCAGCCTCGCGCGTCCACTGCTCCTCTCTCTCTCTCTCTCTCTCTTCTGCCCAAACCCGGGTTACCTAGAGACTGATACTATCCTTGTCTTGTTTCTTCACTCGTCCTTGGAAAGCGCGATCTCCTCTATCCCTCTTTCGTTCACTCTGCTCTTCTCGCTCATTCTCTGATCTCTCCTCCCCCTCACTTCCTCTCTTCCACTTTCCACCCACCAACGTCGCAAACAGACAAGAAAGATCTTATCATCTCAATCTTCACCTCTTCCCACTCTTGGGTCCTTCCTCCGTATCTAGTCTACTCCTCCTTCTCTCCCTTCGACACCTTCACCTTCTCCTCCTTCCAACCCAACCAGATCGCACAGAAGATCAAGAACGCCACGCTTGTCGAAGCCGCTCCAGAGTAGTAAGGGATAGCTCCGACGATGAACCGAGGGTACTCGTCGTGGCGGAAGGGAACGACCGAGACCGTTTGAGAAGAGTGAAGGAAGGTCCATCTGGAAAAGGAAAGGAACGCGCGACAACGAGAACGAGGAGTCAGCTTTTCAGACTCTTCTCGCCTCGAAGGGTAATCGAGGAAATCAAAAAGAGATGCTCACCCAGCCCTCTTGTAATCCACCAAAAACTTGAACACTCCATGTCGATCGGGGATCTTGAAATCGACCGTGTACTCCTGCTCGGAAGCGTGCTTGTTTCCCGATTCGACGGCGACGAGGTTGGCTCGAACGTGAGGGTCGAGCATGGTGAAGTCGAGTTGGAGATCGGGCAGAGAGATGGCTGACCAGGAGGAGGATTTCCCGTTGGAGACGTGGGTTTGGAGGGTGATGGAGTAGGTCTGGCGAGACGACAGGAACGCGAGGTGAAGGAGAGAGAGAGAGAGTCAGCTCGAACTCGTTCATTTCGAGACAGAAATGAGGGGAGAGAGAAAAAAAGAGAAGCGAGAGATTTGTAGTACGTACGACGTCATCTTTGATCCTGTAGACATCCTTGGAGACGAGAGTCTCGCTGAGCTGATGAGTCGCGGAAACGATTCGAAGGACTCCCTTCTCCTGGAACGCCCACTGGGTGATATCCTTGACGAAAGCCTTGTTTCCAGACGTAGCGTGCCTGTTACACCTTATCCTGAGTTAGCTCCGCAACTACTGAGAAAACGAAGCGAGAGGACACGACTCACTCGACCCCGTTGATTCCCTTGAAGCTGGCGTCCCAGAACTTGTCAGAGAACAACTCCACGCTCCCAGCAAACACGACCCTCGAGTTATCCAAAGTCTGCAACCCCGTCACCAACCCAACACTCCCTCCCGCGAGGAACTCAGGCGGGTAGATCGAATCATCAGGTCCTTCGCTCTCCCTAGGCTCAGCACTGTATCCCTCCCTCGTTCCCTTCAAGATCTCGACCGTCAACGGACTTCCAGGGACGATCCTGTGTCCTACTCCTCGGTACAAGACCGGAGGGCCGCGTCGAGTATCTTCCGATACGATGGCTGAGTTTTTGGAGAGGGTGTCGGTTGGAGGGAGGGCGACGGCGGTGTGAGGAGCGGAAGAGGAGTCGAAGGAAGGAACGAAGTGAGAGTGGTCGATGAGGTACGAGTCGGAGGGTTGGAATTCGAGAGAGAATTCTCGAGCGAAGTCTCGGTTGAATTCTGAGAGGGAGGGGGAGAGAGCGAGGAGGATGTTTCCTTTGAGGGAGAGGTAGCGGACGAGGGATTGGGGAGTGAGGTCGGAGGAGAAGGCTGCGAGGTGAGGTGAAGGGAGGGAGGGAAGGAGATGGAGGTGGAGGTAGAGGAGAGGAGGAGAGAGAGTTGAGGTCAGCTTGGGAGTTCAGCTTGGGGTGGGAGGCTGTATAGAAAGTAAAGGCTGGCTCACTTTTTGTTGAAGGAGAGAAAAGGACGAGGTGATCAAAGGATCGTTCGTCGAAGGAGGTGAGAGATGGAGACTCGTCTCGCGGGCTCTTGAACGTGAGCTCGTATCCACGATCTATAGAACAGCACAATCGACAAACAAAGGTCAGTTCCGGGTACTCCAAACCTCCCTCTACAATCCCATCCCTTCAATAAGCTTCTGAGGAAGGAAGAAAAGGATAATCTGACCTTCTAACGATCTCCAAAAGTGAGAATAGTCGTCTCGGTTGAGGTTCTTCTCCAGAGCTACGAGAACCCTGGATCCCGAAGAGGATGAGGCCTGCACCGGTGTCGAGCTTGAGGCTAGGAGAGCGCATGCTGCGATGAGGGTGCTGAAGACCTTCATTTTGATGGAGGAAGGAAGAGAAGATGGTGGTTTGGAGGTCTCCTTCGCTGGCAAGGAGTGCTCAGCTCTTACGTTCCCTCAACAACAGAACAGGAGCCGATCTGTCTATAGTTTTTCTTACTTTCGAGATTTGGTTTGGCTTATAGTATGCATTTGATAATCCTCTACAGATTACCTCATCAGAAACCGAAAATAAAGACTGGTAGGAGTCTTGGTCGTGAAGGAGGGAGGACGTTGTTGGCTGGCTCTTTTCTCGTTCGGATGAGGTCGGACTTTTGTCCTCTCTTCCCCCAACCACGACAACCTCTTCTTTTTAACGACCCTTTCTTCTTCTCCCATCCACCCCACGCCCGTCATGTCCTCCGAACTCGAACACCTCAAGTCCCTCGTCGCCCAGGTAAGCCTACAACGATCCACTCGTCTCTCTTTTCGCACGCGCGAGCTGACGTTCCCTTCTCCTTCCTCTCTTCCTCTCTTTCCAGTTGACCGAGAAGATCCACGCTCTCGAGTCTTCCGCTGAGACCAAAATCAACGCTGCCGTCAAGGACCTTACTCCTGCTCAGCAGCTCCGAATGATCCTCATCGGTCCTCCTGGTGCCGGTATGTTTCTTCTCCTCCTTCCATCTCTCTCTCTCTCTCTCTTCTCCCTCCGATGAATCAACGTCATCCTCACCCTTCTCCTCCTTTCTTTTCTTGCTTGGTTGGTTATAGGTAAGGGAACTCAGGCTCCTACGATCAAGGAGAAGTTCTCTGTCTGCCATCTCGCTACTGGAGATATGCTTCGAGACGAGGTCACCAACAAGACCGCCTTGGGAGTGTCCGCGAAGAAGATCATGGATCAGGCGAGTCCGCTTCCTCGTTCTCTCTCTCTCTCGTCCCTCGGCTAACCTCTTGCGCAATCTCTACAGGGAGGACTCGTTCCCGACGAGATCATGGTCAACATGATCAAGAAGCAGCTCGAGGAGAACAAGGAGTGCCAGCTTGGGTTCGTCCCTTCGCTCTCTTCCTCTTCGTCCTCCCTCCCTCTCTGCCTCTCGAGCTGACTCCTCCTCCTCTCTCTTGTTCTCGCCCTCTCGCATGTAGATTCATCCTCGACGGGTTCCCCCGAACTGTTCCCCAAGCTGAGAAGCTCGGAGCCATGCTCGCTACCAAGAACCAAAAGATCGATCATGCCGTCGAGCTCAAGATCCCCGACTCCCTCCTCATCTCTCGAATCACCGGTCGACTCATCCACCCTGGATCCGGAAGGTCCTACCACAAGGAGTTCAAGTGAGTGCTCGTTTCGCTCGCTTCATTCCTACCCTGGGCCTCCTTCTCCGAGCCGGCGGACAAGCTGAGAGCTGACCTCTCTTTCGCGACTTCTTCCGTTCTCTCTCTCGTCCATTTCGTTCTGATGTAGCCCCCCAAAGAAGGCCATGACCGACGACCAGACCGGAGAGCCTCTCATCCAGCGATCGGACGACAACGTCGAGACTCTCAGGCGGAGATTGACTACCTACCACGAGGTGAGCTTCCAACTTCTCCCTCCCTCCCTTCTCTTCTCTCTTCCTGTTTCTCGAGCTCACGCTGACCTCCTTCCTCTTTGTGTGCGTATAGCAAACCGGTCCCGTGGTCGACTTCTACCGAAAGACCGGAGTCTGGGAGGCTATCGACGCGTCGCAGTCTCCTAAACTTGTTTGGGCTAGCTTGAACAAGATCTTGGGGGATAAGAAGTAAAAAGGACGAAGAGACGAACGAGGAGGAAGAGGGTCCTTAGACGAGACGAGGGAGGGGAGGATGAACATGGATTCATCGATTTTAAAACCTACGAGGGCCGGCTAGAAAGTTGCTTCTCCCTGCAGACTTTCACCATACCAAAAGTCGAGATAGATCAGAAAACACGTCGGTCGGGAAGCTGCGAGGAGACGAGGAAGGAGTTTAGAGTCCAGAAATCGAGCTGAACCTCCTCGAAATCGACAAACACCCATCTCCACCCTCGTCGGGCCCTTATCTTTCCCTCCCCATCCCTTTATCAGCCAGTGGATGTCTCGGATCCCTCCCTCTCCGGCTCAGCATGTAGAAGAGGAGGAAGTGGAAGCTATCATCGAGGAGGAACGAGACAAGCGAGAGATTGAACAGATCCGGTTGAGTTCCCTCCCTCCTCCTTCCCCTCACCTTTCCTCCGAGCTCTTCATATTGACCTCTATCCCTCTACACTACATTTGATTGCAGGCGCTACGAAGATTTCAGCACAGTAGGTGCGTAGGCGCTCACTCCTTTGGGAAGTGAGGAAGTGAGCTCGACAGAAGAGAAGAGAAGCGCTGATGAGCTCGGACGTCTCCTTCCTTCCTCTCCTTCTCGCTTCCCTTCAGACTGGGTCCAAGACTCCCTCCATCAGCGAACCCTCCAAGCTCGGCGTGGAACGTTGGCCTCTTTAGGAAGCACTTCGAGCTTTGTTAGTCGGATGCGAACGATGGGAGGGGTGATGGGATGGCTCTGGGAAGCGTTGGAGGAGTTGATGGAGGAAGGTCAGGATTGGATCGTGGTCGTTCTAGTCGGTGAGCAGCTCGTTCTGTTTCTTCTCACCTCACCTTCGAGGCCTCGAGCAGATGCTGATGCTCGCTGTGGTGGGGAATTTGCAGGCATGGGGATCGGCCTCAACGCCGCCTTGATCTCCATCTGCACCGAATGGCTCTCGTCAGTCAAGCTCGGACACTGTACCTCTGGATGGTGGTTGAACGAGAAGTTCTGCTGCTTGGAGGCCGATTCGACGGGAGAGGATACGTGTAACGAGTGGCATGAGTGGGGTGGGGGAGATCCTATAGCTTGGGCGACGTACGTTGGGTGTGCTGTGAGTTCCAGAAGCGAGCTCGAAGGGAGGGAAAGAGAGCGAGAAGACGAGAGCTGACCTTTCCTCTCTTCGGCGCGTCTTTCTCAGCTTCTCTTCTCGTTTACGGCTGCTCATCTCGTACGAGCGTTCGCTCCCTACGCTGCTGGGTCTGGAATCTCGGAGATCAAGTGCATCCTGGGCGGGTTCATCATCAAGGGATTCCTGGGTCCTTGGACGCTTCTCATCAAGAGTTTGGCTTTGGTGAGTCTTCATCTTCATCTTTCTGCTCAAACTCGACTCTTGAGACCCAGATCTGACTCTCTGCTTCGTCTGTGCAGCCTCTCGCCATCGCTTCAGGTCTCTCAGTCGGAAAGGAAGGACCTTCAGTTCATGTCGCGTGTTGCGTCGGGAACGTGGTCGGAGGGTACTTTGAGCGGTTCGCTGGGAGTCATAGTGAGTCTGGATCTTTTCAACACCATCTTGAAAGCTGGATCTGACTCTTTATCTTCGCATCAGCTAAAATGAGGGAGATCCTCACCGCTGCGAGTGCTGCTGGAGTCGCCGTCGCGTTCGGTTCGCCCATCGGAGGAGTTCTCTTCGCTATCGAGGTTTGTCCCAGCTTTTGCTCGTCTTGTTCGAGCTCGGCTGACTCATATTCTGCACAATTCACAGGAAATGAGTCACAACTTCACCAACAAGACGATGTGGAGTAGTTTCGTCTGTGCTTTCGTCGCGACTTTCACTCTCTCCGTGAGTTCGAGTCGCGAGCGTCCCGTTCCTTCTCTCCTCTCTGACCATGACCCTCCACTCGCAGGCCATGAACCCTTATCGGACTGGAAAGCTCGTTCTCTTCCAAGTCTCGTACGATCGAGACTGGCACTACTTCGAGCTCCCTCTTTTCATTCTCATCGGAGTCTTTGGAGTGAGTCGATCTCTTCTCTCCCCTCTCCTTCCCTCCTCGCTGATCACCTTCTCTTCTTCATTCAGGGTCTTTACGGAGCCTTCGTCGTCAAGTATAATCTCCAAGTCGCTTCCTTCCGTCGGAAGAACCTCGCCACCCACGGAATCTCAGAAGCAGTCATCCTCGCTGGAATCACCGCTCTCGTTGGATATCTTAACAAGTTCCTTCGAATCGACATGACCGAGAGTCTCGAGGTCCTCTTCAAGGAGTGCGAGGGAGGAGGAGACTATGATAACCTCTGCCAGTGAGTCCAGGACCTTTTTAGTTCTCAAACCGAGTTTGAGAGCTGACTTTCGGTTCGACGCGTCGATTCTTCTTCAGGACCTTCGCTCAATGGCCGAACGTCAACACTCTCCTCCTCGCCACTGTCGTTCGGACTGCTCTCGTTATCGTCTCGTATGGATGTAAGGTCCCTGCTGGTATCTTTGTTCCCTCGATGGCTATCGGAGCGACTTTTGGACGAATGATTGGGATCATCTCGAAGGCGATGCACGCGTTCGTCCTTTTTTCTCCCTCTTCCTCTTCTTCGAACCGACTTCGTCTGATCTTCCTCTCTTTCCACAGTTCTAATCCTGAGTCTGGATGGTTCGGAGCCTGTCAACCCGACATTCCTTGTATCACGCCTGGAACATACGCTTTCCTTGGAGCTGCCGCCGCGCTTTGGTGAGACCGTCTCCTCTCTCTCTTTGTCTTTCGTTTCGAGCGTCCGAATTGACCTAGCTTCTCTTCTCAATTCTTCAGTGGTGTGACTCGGATGACAGTGACGGTCGTAGTCATCATGTTTGAGCTCACTGGAGCTCTCACTTACGTTCTTCCGACGATGGTGAGTCGAAGTCTTTTCTCTCGTTCCTCTCGAGCTCGAGCTGACCCTGCTCCATTCTTCCAGGTCGTCGTCCTCGTCACCAAAGCTGTCAGCGAGTCCTTCGGCAAAGGTGGGATCGCCGATCAGATGATCAAGTTCAACGGATATCCTTTCCTCGAGAAGGAGGATAAGGACGGGAACGACGAGGCTTTCATCGAACCGAGTAAGTCGAGCTGTCATCTTCCCTTTCCTTCCTTCGTCGAACTGACTCTTCGTCTCTTTTTCATCTACTCTAGTATCACACATCATGAAGAAGGACCTCGTCACCATGAAGGCTTCTGGAATGCCGTTGCAGGAGATCGGTTCGTCTTTCTTCTCTTCGTTCAAGCTCGACGCGACTCGAGCTGATTTCGACATTCTTCTTCGGAACAGAGGACATCCTTCTCACTACCAACGTCCAAGGCTTCCCCGTCGTCCGAAACTCGCACGATACCACCGTCCTAGGATACATTCGTAGAGCTGAGCTTCGTTTCGCTATCGGTTCGTCTCCATTCCCTCCCTCACCCTCCCTCACCTCTCCTTCGCAAACCGCGTCGCTGATCAATCCCTTCGCTTTCCCCCCTCCACAGAAAAAGCCCGTCGACAACGTCACCTCACTCCTCACGCCAACTGCACCTTCAACCTCCTCGACGGCGTTCAACTCCATCCTACGACCGAAGTCCTTCCCTCCGACGGAGACGCCTGGGGATTCGATGCTGGAGAACACGACGCGGAGGAGATTGTGGCTGAGAACGGGGATAGTAGTGCGGACTTTGCGGACTTTGGACCGTTTGTAGATCAGGTGAGCTTTGTCTTTGTCTTTTCTCCTTCGACGACGACGACGACGAGTAGAGAGAGACGCGACTAGCGGGAAAGGAGACTCGTTTTGCTGAGTTGCCATTCACGCTGTCTTCTTCTTCGCTCGCAGACACCCTTGACGGTCGCGGATAAACTTCCTCTAGAGATTGTGATGCAGTTGTTCCGTCGTATGGGGTGAGCCTTTCTCTCCATCTTCCCTTTCTCTCTCTCTCTCTCTCTCTCCTCTCACCCAACCTGACCTTCTCTTCTTCCTTCCTCTCTCTCCCTCTCTCTCTTCTCTTCTCTTCCCAAAGTCCCCGCGTCATCCTAGTCGTCAAAGAAGGTCGTCTCCTCGGTCTCGTAACCGTCAAAGACGTCCTCCGTCACGAAGCAGCCGTCGAATACGAGCAGGAGCAGGAAATCTCACCTTCCACGTGGGAGGAACGTCGGTGGGAGGAACGCGTTGGTTTGGAAGGAGTGTTGGAGGAGGCTTGGACGTTTGCTACAGGGTTGTTCTCATCGAATCGGAGAGGAGGAGGAGGAGAGTTTCAGACGGTGCCTGATACTCCTGGGATGGGGGGAGAGGAAGGGATTAGAGGAGCTGAGTTTGAGTTGGATGAACGGGGGTTGGAACGAGGGGAGGGGAGGGGAACTACTAGATGAGATTTTTTTGCTTTCCTTTTTTGGATTACGAAAATGGGTTCGATGAAAGTTTCATCGATGATTCGATCGTAACAGCAAGCGAGTAAAAACCAAAGAAAGAAAGAAATAAAATCAGACAGCTTCTTCGACGATCGCGAGACTGGTACTGAACCTGATCGTCTCCTTCCCCGGCTCCAACTTCAACCCCCCCTCGTCCTCTCTCTTCTTCTTCCTCTCCCTCTCCCTCTCAAAAGCCTCCTCCAACATAACTCCATCCCCAGGACTCCCCACTCCAACACTAAACCTCTCTCCAAACGGTCTCGTCTTCGCCCTCTTCCTCCCATCCTCGTCCTTTTCGCTGGAATCCCAGGTCCGATAGGCGGGAGGAAGATGTTTTTGAGCGGAGCACTGACTCCTCCTGTCTGTCCGACGATTCGAGGAAGAACGTCCCAGTCCTTTTCTCGAGTAACGATGGTCCAAGATTTCCAAGGCTGCTCGGTGATGGCTCGAACCCAGCTGTTCGACGATGAAGCGAGAGGAGGAAAGGAGAAGAGACGAACTCGGTTCGGCGGCAAGTACTCCTTGAGGATGTCGAGAACCTGATCTACCATCTCCTCGTCACCTCTCTGGTCGAAAGGGAGGAAGAAGAGGAGTACCTTCTAAGGGAAAGGAATCCTGATGCTGAGCGAATTCGTCTCTCGATCCTGAGCGAGCGTCAACGCGATCTGAAGAGCGGATTTGTCGAGTCTTCTTCGTCCGTTGAGGAAGAACCGATTATCGAGAGCGACCTGGGAGTAGTGAAGAGGTCGAGAGACTTCGAGGAATCGCTTGCTAACGAGCTGAAGAGCGAGTGGGTTCCAAGGTCGTCCTAGTACGGCTCCGTGATCGTCGAAGGCTGGCGCGTCCATGACTCCTCCATCGAGAAGGCTGCACATGCTAAAGAGGAGATCAGCGAGATGTTCTGCAAAGTGAGCGAAGAGGGAGGAAGATATACATACCTTCTCAACGGAGGAATGAAGCTTGCGTTGGAACGACGAGGGTCGAGGACGAGGAGTAGTAGATGGCTTCGGAAACGAGGACTCGGGAGGAACGACGAGAGGCACGACCGACGCTGGTTTCTTTCGCGTGGTGACGGTGATAGGAGGAGCTGTAGCAGCTGTAGTAGCTCGACGAGGTGACTGCGAAGAAGATATGAAACGAGATCATGAGCTCTGGTCGCAACAAGGCAACAAAAAAACACGACTTCGTTTTCTCATCACTGAACAGTACCTTCTTGACCGCTCCACGATCTTCGTTGACGGCCGAGAAAACCCTAACGGAGTGTACCGCCACCCTTCTGTTTCCTGCGACGAGGTTGGCGAGAACGTCGGCGGTGATGAGGGTAGGACGTCGAGACGAGGAAGTCGATGGCTGAATCGATCGACCAAACGGATCAGCAAAGCTCATCCCTCCGACCTGAAGAGAACTCGTGAAGAGAGACTCACCTTCTTGGCCGCCCTGGAAGTCCCCAGCCTTCTCTTCTTCCACGTCCCTCTCTCAACCCCTACCCAACCTCAAAAAAAGTCGAAGATCGAAGTCTAGAACTACTGTACCGTAGGATTCTCTCCCCGTACACTCGACCTCATCGTAACCTTCGAACTAATCTCACCACCAACCTCCTCCTCCTCCTCTCGCTCGGCCTTCCACCCTCCCCACAATCTTCTCCTCTCCTTCAACCTTCCCACCCCTCCCACCCATCCACCCCCCCCCCCCTCCCCTCCCGAGAAAACTCCCTCCTCCTCTCCATCTCCTCCCAAACCCACTCAACCCCCCTCTCAAGCCTCTCAACGTCCTTCCTCATCTCCTCCTGACTGGTCTGAAGCTTCTCAAGCGCTTTCAGAAGGGGTGCGATTTCTTTTTGGTGATGGTGTTTGGTGTTGAGTGAGGATTTGTTCGATTTTGATTTCGAGGAGGAGGAGGAGGGTTGGTTGGGAGTTGTTGGTGGGTGGAGTTGTTGTTGGTGCTGGTGGTGGAGGAGGAGGGGGAGGAGGAGAGGTTGAAGGAGAGGGTGGGTGGTGCTGGTGGTGGGTGAGGAGGTCGAGGTGGTTCAAGGGAAGGAAGCGATGAGAGAGAGAGAGAGAGAGAGAGAGAGAGAGCTTGCTTTGGAAAGGGAAGATTGAGAGGAGGCAACACATGTAGGTTTCGAATCAAAGATAAGGATAAGAGCTGAGGAAAGAAGTCAAGAAACAAAAGAGAATCGACAAAAAAAAAGGACTCTTTGGAACCTTATCATAGGGGAGAGAAACGAAACCAGACCGACAAACTTCAAAGCGCGTCCACCCATCCTCCTCCTCCTCCTCCATCGTAGCTCCCTCCCTCCCCACCTCACCCACTCCATCGTGCTCCTCGTTCATTCAGAGCTCCATCCCAATCAAAACCTTCCCCTCCTCAACCTCCCACCCCCACCCGTTCCTCGCATCAGGTCGAACGATGGTTCCTCCGATGAAGAGAAGGCCGTGAACGAGTTCTCTCAAGTCAGGGGAGGACTTGTCGAGGACGAAGACGAGGGTGGAGCAGTTGAGGGAGTCGGAGGCGAGGTCGAGCTGGGATGAAAAAAAAAGAAGACGAGAGAAGAAGAAGAGTCAGCAAAAAAAAAAGAAAAAAGGAAGAACAGAAGAAGGAGAGAAGAGGACGAAGAGGGCGCGAATCCTCTAAATGACGTGCGAATAAAGGAACTCACCAGAATCTCCACATGCTGCCTGATCTCTACTCCTTCGGCTACAGGGATAGAGATGAGAAGGACAGGGGATCCAGGGACCTGTTGAGCATCGAGGAGAGCTCCCGTCCAGGAGGTGCTCGAAGCGTTGGAGGTGATGAGGATCGGGTCGGAGACCTTGCTCGCTTCGAGAGCGTTCTTGGGGAAGAGCGATTCGAGGAACGAGGTGTGGTTGTCCTGCTGGATCGTGGTGGTGTTGTTGTTGTTTTGGGAGGACGAGGTAGGGAGAGCGGTGAGGGAGACGTGAGGGGAGGCGGATTGGATGTAGGAGGGAGTGTTGGTTGGGGAGGAGTCGGGAGTGAGGAGAGGGACGACGTGGTGGTTGGACGAATGAGTTCGAACGGGGAGGATGTCGGTAGGGAGGGGTGTGTTGGAGGAGAGGGCGGGGGATAGGAGGGGGGTGGGATGGTTTCGCAGAGAATTGCCTGAGAGGAAGGAAGGAGAGAACGTGGGAGGCTCAGAGTCAGCGAGCTTGCTTCAAGAAACGGACAGCCCCGTCGGCCTTCTCTTCCCTTCTCCTCCCCTGATGCTCGTAGAAGGAATCCTTACCTCTCACGCAATTCTCTGACTTTCCTTTTTCAAGGAAAGCATTCGACCTGCCGCCCTCAAACATACTGCCAGCCCCCACCGGCTCCCGCGAAGGAGAGGTTCAAGTGGAACGTCCTGCCTCCCACTTCAGCCACGGCAAGAGGCTCGTTGTACTTGTCCCCGTTCCCGGAAGGTGCGAATCGACCGGCGGGGGAAGAATCTATATATCACACAAAGAAAGAAAGAGAAAGAGTCAGGAAGGGAAAGGAGGAAGAGGGAAGGACGGGGAGAGGGAGAGGGAAGGGGGAGCGAACTAGGTGTTTCTTGGGGTTTCGTGGTGGGATTCGACATGGTTCAACAGAGTTGATTCGGGGGTGTGGTTTGGGAAAGGGGCTGTAGGGGGGCTGGAGAGCGAGCGAGGAGGGAAGGGATCAGGCTGTTAAGAGCGAGGGAGGAGTAGTTTCGGTAGTCGTCGTTGGGTGGGAGAAGGGAGCGCTGGGGATCGCGCCGAGTTGAGGTCGAGACCTTCCCAAATCGATCCTTCTCGAAAAATCCATCAATTTGCTTCGTTCAAGTTCGTGTATATTTTGATAAGATGTAGATAGCTGAGCTGAAAAGTAGAGCTGAGAAAAGGGGGGAAAAAGGGGAAAAGGGAGGAGAGGAGAAGAGCGAGCCACCGCCTTGGAGACCTTTCGATTTTCTTCGAACTGGGTTGAACTCCTCCCTCCTCCTTCTCTTCTTCTCCTACAGCACTCAACAAGGTGAGACCTCGCTTCTCTCGTTTTTGAGCTCCCTACACTCCCCCCCCCCCCCCTTGCCATGACGCCGTCCTAATCGCCCTTTTTCTCCTTTTCCCTCCTTCCTCCTTCGACCCACGCCTTTCGCTCGCTCTTCGTTCGACCCATGCTCCCTTCCTCGCCTCTCCCTTCTTGCAGAACTCAAAGGTCGCCCCGAGCACGAGACCTTATCCCCCACCAACTACAACACTCCCCCCCTTTAACACTTTAGCAACCTAAAATGGCTGACGCTACTGCTCGAGGACGAGGTGCCTTCGGTGAGTGAATCAATCAAAGGAGAGAAGAGAGGTTCGAAAGGAGAAGGGAGAGCTCGAGCTGACCGTTGCCTTCCCTTCCCTTCTCTTTCCCTCCCTTCTTCCCTTTTCCTTTTCCTTCGACGCTTCCAGGACGAGGAGGTGCTGCCGGAGCTCGTGGAGGAGACCGAGGAGGACGAGGAGGAGACCGAGGACGAAGGGGTCCCAGGCGTGGAGGACGAAAGGATGAGGACAAGGAGTGGTGAGTTTCGAATATCGCTTTCCCTCGGCTCGTCGTCGTCGTCCTCCTTCGACCTCTCTCTCTCTCTCCGCCCCCCGCCCAATCCTTCGCCCAAAGCCCACGAGCTCATCATCATCTCGTCCTTCCTTCTCTCTCTCCTACCTCTCCAGGGTCCCCGTCACCAAGCTTGGACGACTCGTCAAGGACGGAAAGATCAAGTCCATGGAGGAGATCTACCTCTTCTCCCTCCCCATCAAGGAGTTCCAGATCGTCGACTTCTTCCTCCCCACCCTCAAGGACGAGGTCATGAACATCACCCCTGTTCAGAAGCAGACCTCTGCCGGACAGCGAACCCGATTCAAGGCTTTCGTCGCCGTCGGAGACTTCGATGGACACGTCGGACTTGGAGTCAAGTGCGCTAAGGAGGTCGCTACCGCCATCCGAGGAGCTATCATCGCTGCCAAGCTCTCCGTCATCCCCGTTCGACGAGGATACTGGGGAGCTCACATCCAGGAGCCTCACACCATCCCTTGCAAGGTCTCTGGTAAGACCGGTTCCGTCATGTGCCGACTTATCCCTGCTCCTCGAGGAACTGGTATCGTCGCTGCCCCTGCCTCCAAGAGGCTCTTGCAGATGGTGAGTCTTCTCGCTTTCTACTACACCTTCTTCTGTCGTGCGAAAGAACCCTTCTGAACGTCTTCTCTTCTCGTTCCTTTCCTTTTTCCCTCAGGCCGGAGTCGCCGATTGCTACACCCAGTCCAAGGGAAGCACCGCTACCACTGGTAACTTCTTGAAGGCTACTTTCGTCGCCGTACGTTCTCTTTCTCTTCTTTCTCTCCCTTCTTCCTTCCTTCTCTCGAAGACTTCTCCTGACTCTTCTCCTCCTCGTTCACTTTCCTCCTCCAGATCGCCAAGTCCTACCAGCTCCTTACCCCCGATCTCTGGAGGGATATCGCCCCTGGAAAGGTTCGTTTCCTTTCCTCTCTCTTTCCACTTCCTCTCCCCTCTCCCTCTCTCCTCGTTCTTTCCTCGTCGAAACTAACCTTCTTCCCCTTTCCTTCTTCTTCTCTTTCCTCCAGACCCCTTACGACGAGTTCTCCGCTCACCTCCAGTCCAAGGCCTCCAAGTCTTCGTACTAGAGTGTGTCGGTGTTTTAACTTCGCGTTCGATCTTCTCCACCTCCCTCTTTGCCTCGCTCGTGTGTCGGTCGTTTAGTCGAATCTTCTCTCTCTCTCTCGTTTCTTGCTTTAGCTCTTCATTGGGTCTCGGGTTTTGAACTTGGTAGTTGGGGAGGTTTTTGTTTGGCTGGATGGTTCATGCTTGTGGGCATTGAATATTTCTCTCTCGACGAAAGAGTGAAGAGACGTGAAGAGCGAGGACGCGAGCGAGAGTTGGATCGCGTCGCTTTGGCGAAAGTTAACGTTCAAGGATCGGGAAACTCAGCACTACATAGTAAGCACAACAAACATATCTTCATCTCGATATACTTTCTCTACAGTCTAGCTAGACTCGGCGAGGCGAAGAAGAAGTTCAGAACGATTTCGAGTTCAACTTCATTGTTGTTTCGTTTTCCTTCGTTCCTCAACCGCACTGACCTTTGTTCCCTCTTTTATTCCTTCACGAGCTGCTTCTCCTCTCCTCTAGATCAACAACCCTCACTCTTAACCCTCTCTTTTCTCCAACCACATCTCCCTTCTTCGCTCAAAACAACTTTCTTCCCCTTTCGTCCGTTCTTCTCTTCCACCGGCTGGACCCCATACCCTCTCTTCTTCTTCTTCTTCTTCTCTCAACCTCAGCTCTTACCTACCCAGTCAGCAAACAATCATGGTCTGCCCATCAAGTCTCATTTCCCTCCTCCCAACCATCGTCCTCTCCATCGTTGTAGCCGTCGCTGCTCCTCTCCCCTCCTCTTCCTCCTCCTCCGTGCTCTTTCGACTCTCTGAGAGAGCAGCTCCAGTCATCGTAGCGCCTGTAGTTCCTGTAGCTCCTGTTATTGTAGCTCCCGTGGCGCCAGTCGCTCCGGTCGTTCAAAACAACAACAACAACAACAACAAACCTGGTGAGCTCGACTTTCCTTTTCTTTTTTTGGGGGGGCTTTCCCTCCCGCTCAAGCTAACCCCTCCATTCCATTTCTTGAAAAGACAACCCCTACCACCTTCGACAAGCTCACACCTGGCACCCTCGTCAAGAAATTGAACCTTCTCTCCATCAGCATGAAGAGGAACGAAACCAGATCACTTCCTCCTCCGACTCCGAATCCACTCTTCCTCGACTCCCTCGACAACTCCTCGGACGAAGGTACAACCTCCAAACTCAAGACAACAGCATCTCCCCACTCCCGAACTCATCAACAACATCGCTGCTGCTGCTGCTATCTTCTGCGAAGACCACTACCACGAGGAGGAACCCTTCGTCGCCGCTCACGAAGTCGCGTTGATCAAGTTCGAGTTCGACTCCTCCACTACCACCACCATCACTCACGATCTCGAATGGTCCGAAATCGATCTGGAGGAACTCCCAATCCTCAGAGTCTTCGAGGAGGAAGTTTGGATGGAGCACTGCGAGGAGGAGGAAGAGTTTAGGAAGACTCGGTGTGAGGAGGAGGCCGGCGAGAACGACGCGTACGATCTGATTTTGCAGTTCGAGGAGGAAGAGGAGGAGGAGATGGAAGAATTGGATTTGGAGAGAGGAGGATGATCGAGGTTGCTTGTTCAGCAGTGAATCTGTTTTGAGCTGCGTTGCGTTGTGGCGGTCGTGGGGTTTGTTTTTCTTTTGCGCTCGCTGGGAGGATTCCTTTTCGACTTTCGTTCGTTCGTTCTTTCTTTCTTTCTTCTTGTTTTTTTGCTCTCTCTCTCTCTCTTCGCTTGACGTTGGCTTTTTTTTGCTCAGACTCCTAGCTTGCTATGGACCATCTCTTGTTCTTGTATTTCTTACTTCATTTGTCTAATCAAACAACTGAACTGAAGAAGTCGAGGAAGAGAGATGCGACGCGACCTTCCTTCAGAACGACCTGTACCTCGAAACCAACACAGCCTCCAACCTCGCACTCAACTCCATCTTCTCCCTCTTTTCCCTCTCCACCTCTCCCAGCAACTCCGAAACCTTGACCTTCCATCGGTTGATCGCGATCTCGTGCTGACGAGCGGTGGGGAGAGTCGACTCGTGGGTACTGGGAGCGGGAGCGGGAGTCTTCTTGGAGGCTGCTTCGAGTTGGTGAGTGAGCTCTTGGACCTAAACGAGGGTGAAGTAACAAGAGCATGAGGGAATGGGAATCAGTGAGAGAGAGAGTTCGAGAAAGGAACGAGGGACGGGTCGAGGAGGAGGAGAAAAGAAAACAAGAAGCTCACCTGGAACTTCGCGTTCGACAACTCCACCGCTACTCGATTCTTCTGGAATTCCATATCCCTACACTTCTTCCTCCACTCGGTTTCCTCCTCCTCTCCCCCACCTTTCGATCCTGCTCGTTTGGCAATATCGAGCTCGCGAGTGAGGGAGTCGACGGAGCTCATGAGACGACCGACGAGAGCTTCTTGAGTGGCTGCTTCCTGCTTGGAGAGGTGGAGTTCCTGGCCCTTGTCTTGGAGGAGAGCGAGGAGACTGGTGATGTCGTCTTGGGACGTGGGGTAGGGATCTGGAGAGAGATGAAGAGAAGAACGAGGGAGGGTTTAGCGAAAGTGAACGAAGAGAGAAGAAAGAGACGCGTCGAGAGAGGGAGAGGTGAACGAACAGGTCGAGAGGTTCATAGAGTCGAGGACTTTGGCTGAGGAAGAAGAAAAACAAAGAGGTTCAGCTCAGAGTCGTTTCGAGAGTGAGAGGGAGAGAGGACAGTAAGGAAAACGAACCCTTCACAGCAGCCTTCATGTTCACATCCCCTCCAGCACAGTCTCCTTCCGTTCCTCCCTTTCCTTCATCCCCGTCGTTCAGCGTACCTTTATCCGACTCCCTCCTGATCGGAGCCGCCGGAGGAACGTATCTCGACGCCGCCGCTGTGGGAGGAGGAGGAGGAGGAGGAGGAGGAGGAGGATTTGAAGGAGCCCAGCTCTGAGGTCGTTGTTTCGCAGACGCTCCTGGCTTCCGAAGTTGACGAACGATCTGCGAGGGTGGAGGGATTCCTTGCTGTTGCTGATGCTGCTGAGAGACGACTTCGGGTTCTCGGAAGAGCTGCTGCTGAACTGGCTCGACGGGAACGACGATTTGGACTTGATTGTTGGCGGCGTCGCCGATATCGAGGTCGAGGTCGAAGAGTCTGGATATAAAGAAGCAGAAGAACCATGATTGAAGTCAGCTTCGAGAAATGGAGAAAGAGAAGCGAGGGAGGAAAGAGAAAGAAGAGGAGAAACTCACCCGTCCCAAAGAGCATCCCAGTTCGTCGTCAACCACAACAAGATCGCCTGAGACTGTCCGACGAGACCCGAGTAATCCTGAGAAGGTCTGGGAGTAGCTGTCGTTCCATCTGGGTTGGTAACAGGAGGCGGGACCTTGAGAGGCTGATCCGAAGGACCGATGGACGGGATTCCGAAGCCTCGAGGAGCGACGAGCATGGGACCGAAGATGATGGAGACGCTCGTTTGGGTGAGACGATTCTCGAACTTGGAGACTTCGGTGAGGAAGGCGAGGAGGTAGCTGGATGAAGAGAGACGCGTCGAGGAATGAGCAGAGAGAGGAAGATCAGCGGACGATTCTGGCTCGCGGCGAAGAAACGAGGGAAAGAAGAGGGAGATCAAGACGCACACCAAAAGCGAAAAGTATCTCGGCGGCATCAACCTCAACAGGATCTGAGCAGCAGCGATCCTGGTCGCCTCCGGGATCACGACCTCTTTCTGATCTGGTTCGACGCAAAGCGAGAGCAGTCCCTTCCAGATCGACGGATGAACGAGCGGTTCGGGGAGTTCTCGAAGGTAGAGTTTGAGGACACCGCAGAGGTTGTGAATGGGTTCGTTTCCTACGTCGAGGGATCCTCCGAAGGTGGGACCGAAGTTAAAGACCGAGTAGAGGTTGAGGCATCGAGCAGAGTCGCCGACGAGACGGAAGATCCCTGGGGTTGACATTCCTGGAGGAGTGAGGAGAAGAAAGAGAGCAAGAGAAACAGAGTCAGCGAGAAAGAAAGAACAATGCGAGAGAGGCTAAGGAGGAGAGAAGAGAAGAGGAGAAGAGGACGAAACGCGTCGACGAAAGACTCACCTCTCTTGAAGATCTCCTCCACAATCGCAAACACGACGAACGGGATCTTATGACGGTACGATCCGATGACCGTTTGGCAGATCGATCTTTCAGGAGCCATCTCGAGAGGAAGTCCGAACGCTGCAACGAAACGAGAAACAAAGATCAGCGAAACGAACGAGAAGCAACGCGTCTTTCCTTGCTCTCGAAAAGGAAAGAAACAAAACTCACCCTTTTCCCTCTGATTCTTCTTCCCACCCCCACCCAACTTCCCCTTCTTCACCATCATCCCCCCACCCACCTCAGCCTGCATCGCACAAACCCTCCCCTGTTCCATCACCTCCCCTACATCCACAAACCTCTCCACCGCCCCACTCCCACTCCCCAACAGCACATTCAACCTATGCAACAACTGAGCTCCTGTCCTCAGACTTCCAGTCACGGGAGGAGCCGAACGTGGTCGGGGAGGAGCTCCTCCTGGAGTCGCGTCTCCTCCAACTCCTCCTCCTGATCCCGAAGGGACGGTTTGACTACCGTTCGCGTTCGTGGGGACGTGTCGAGAGGGTTCGAGTCGAAGGCAGGATTTCCCTCGTTTGGGGATGAGGAAGGGTGGGGGTGCGGCTCCTTCGAAGGAATTGTTGAACTTGACGGTGTTGATTGTGGTTGAGTGGGAGATGGGAGGAGGAGGAGGAGGAGGAGGAGGAGCGACGGGAGGGAGGGAGGGAGCCCGTTTGGGTTGTTTTGGTTGAGTGGGAGGGGAAGAGGGGAAGAAAGGATAGGAGAGGGGTCGGGTGGTTGTAGAGGGAGATGAGCGAATGTGAAAGACGGGAGGAGGAGCGGGAGGAGGGTGTTGGGGTGGAACGAAAGGTTGCTGCTGTTGCTGAGGAGGAAGAGGGAGAGTTTCCTGCTGATGAGGCTGCTGGAACTTCTGCTGGTAGTGTTGCTGAGGCGAAATACGCTGCTGGTGATGAGCCGACGCGTCCATTCCCACGAGAGGTTGAGTCTGAGTGAGGAGGGCGAAGTGGGAAGGGTTGAGATCCATCGTCGTCGGCTGATGTTGCGGCTGCTGCTGTGAGGCGGGATACTGCTTCTGCTGAGGATGACCGAAAGACGAGACTGAAGCTGCTCCTCCTCCTCCTGGAGCCATCATGAGATGCATCTGCTGAAACTTGGTGCTGAGAGGGAACTGCGTCGACGGCGAGGGCGTGTGCTGGCCGTGATGGATCTCGTTCATCGAAGGACGAGGAGGGATCGATCCGGGTGGGAGGTGAGGTCGAGTCGTAGGAAGGAGAGGTTGTTGCTGAGGGATTGGAGGAAGAGAGGGTTGGTAGGATAGATGCTGCTGGTGTTGATGCTGGTGCTGAGGAGAAGGAGGTTGAGCGACGACGACGGGCTGAGCGAACGACTGTTGTTGTCGACCTCCTTTCCTTCCACCATCTCCTCTTCCTCCTGGACCTCCCTCAAACTGCACAGCCTGATTCTTCTCATCCTCACCCAACCTCTCCACCATCGCCATCGGATCGCACCTCGACTGCCTCGTCACAGCATGTCGACTCCCTCCCTTCACCAAACGAGGTCGAGCCGGCCCCTTGAACTCCTCCTTTGCCCTCTTCTCCTCCTCCTCAACTTCGAACTCCTCCTCTCCAGCAAACCCTCCCGCTCCTCCTGCGACGGGGAGAAGTTTCCCAACTGCGGAAGAGTGGTATTTCTGGGGGGATTTGGGATGAGATTTGGGCGAGGAGGAAGAGGCGAAAGGGTCGACGGCTGTTCCGAAGTCGTGGGTGATAGCGACGGGGGTGTGGAAGTCGTGTTCTTTCTCTTTTTTGACGGCGAATAGACCCAAGCTGAATTTGGGGGAGACTGGAGGTGGTGGAGGTGGGTGGTGGGAGAAAGAAGGGGAGGGGAGGGAGGGAGGGAGAAGGAGGGAGGAGGCCGTTGAGTTTTGGAAGAGGTGAGGGTTTGCGGGAGAGGTTGACTGGGAGGCGATGAGAAGAGATTGAAAGGGATGGTAGTCGAGAATAGCAAAGGTCGATTCGAGAAGGAGAGTGATCTTGATGCCAGGGTCTCAGCCGCGTCGAGTCTCGTTTTGTCGCTCGTCGTCGTTCTCGGTCAACCTGATTCAGACCAAACGAAGTTGGAGCAGTCAGCTCGAGACCTTCAAAAACGAAGAAAGGAGAAGAGTGGAGAAGATGAGATGAGATGCTGTGGTCCGAGACGAGATCGGTATCAGGCCTGTCCGGCCTCTCCGAAGATGAGTCGAAGGCCTCGACGCGTCCGGCTAAGATCGAAACAGCCTCCCTCGTCTTGGTGAGCTCGAGGGAGCTTGAAGGGAAAAAGCGTTTAAGATCATGAACGTAAGGCTAGCTAGAGTGTAAAGAGAAGGAAGATATCAACAGCGAAGAGGGTGACTGAATTGGGAAGGAGACGAAAATGGTCGGATCGGAAGCAAGACGAGACTGCGAAAGAGAAACCTCGACTCTCCTCCGCTCTCCTCCCCTCCTCTAGCCAGAATGCTCCACAATAGTAGTAATCAACTTCCCCTCCTTCACAACCGTCTTCAACTGCTCCGGCACCGCCCTCTCCACGAACATGCCTTCCTCCTTCTCGTCCGGATCGGGAAGAGAGATGTTGATGGACGTGGATTTAGCGGTGATGATCTCTGTCTGTCCGTCGAGACACTCCTTGGAGAGGTAGACTTGGCCGGAGTCGGTGGAGTCGATGAGAACGGTGGGGACTCGGCCGAGGATTTGGACGGTGAAGGAAGGGGAAGAGGTGATGGAGAGGGAGGAGACGACGGTTTCGAGGAGGAGGGAAGTTTTGGATGAGGAGACTGGTGGAGAGGGAGAGAAGATGGGAGAGTCAGGAGAAGGAGAGGAGGGATGAGATCGCCAGGAGGGATGAGGAAGAAAGGGAAGAGAGAGAGAGAAGGACGAACTCAAGTTGATAGCGTTGACCTTCCCCTTGACCTGGATCACCGAGCTCTTGCATCCGTAGATGTTGACGACCTGGTTGATCTCAACATTCTCGAGGACGATGTTGGAGTTGTTCTCTTGGTACTCCTGCGAAAAAACGAAACAAAGCGAAGAGCAAGAGTCAGAACGCGACGCGACTTGCTCCCTCGGGTCAAGTTACGAAGCGATAGAAAGAAAGAGAACGACGACTCACAATCTCCCACCTGTTCCCAACAAGCTCCAACCTAGCAGGTTTCTTCCCAGCGAGAGAAGGAGGCTTGGTAGGTCGAGCGGGTCGCTTCAAAGGAGAAGCTGCTCAGAGTCGAGAGAACGGAGACGCGTCAGTTTTCGACTTCTTCCTTTCCCTCTTTCTCCCCGCACCTTCTCCACCTTCCACAACAGAATAAAGAGATGGTCTGCACTCACTTCCACTTCCAGCTCCATTAGCAGGCACGACGCTGCTCGCTCTCAACTCTGGGTTCTTGTGGGTCATCTCGCTCTTGTCGACCTTCTTCAATCCTTTGGTCACGTCTCCTCCGAGCTCGGCAAAGAGTCCTTTGGGAGCTGAGGGAGAAGCTGCAGCGGGAGTAGTGACGGGAGGAGAGGAGGTGGGAGGGTTGGTGCCAGAGGAAGGGGAGGTGAAGGTTGAGGCGTCTTTGCCCTAGGAAAGCGACGAGGAGAACGAAAGAGGGAGTCAGCGGGACAACTTGAGCGGTAGAGATGGGTAGAGGGTAGGAGAGGAGGACGTACCTTAGGGTTCCAAGTCAATCCAGTCGTATGGAACTGCATGATGTACTTTCGAAGTTCTTCGAGAGCGTTGATGTAGGATTTGACCCATTCGACTTGGGTTTTGTCGCTGCCACGAAACAACCATCAAAACAGAAACGGGAACGACATCAGCTCCAACTTCTTCTGCAGATCTTTCAACGCAGGGACGATGGGGGGAAGAGTGAAGCGATCGAGGGAGAGGGAGGAAAGAGATGAGATGAGGAAAGGAAAGCTCACGTCTCCTTGAACTCCTTGATGACCCTGTTCCCGTAGAAGTTGGCAGACTCCTTGGTATCGGCGACGTAAGGTCCAGGCTTGGAATCCTACCGAACCCCGAAGAAACCAAAAGAAAATCAGCTCTCTCTCTCGTCTCCCTCTCTTCGAACAACACACGACCCTCCTCCCCTCTCCCTCTCCTTTCCAGCCTCCTCGCTCTGCGGAAACTCACCAAAGCAACCCAACCCGCCGCCGGGATCCCCTCCGAAACTGTACTCAAATGGTTGAAGAACGGCGACCTTCGATTGGCGTCCTTGATCTCTCCCACGGCGGTCAGGGAGGTGACCATCGGTCCCAGGAGAGGTTGAAGCTTGTCGGGTGTGGGTTTGGAGCACTGAGAGGCGAGGAGGATGAATTCTCGTTGGGAGGTGAAGAGAGCGGAGACAATCTTGGCCTGTGGATGAAGAGTCAGGGAACCAAGGTGGGTGAGTTGGAGGAAAGGGGAGAGATAAGGAAGAGGAGGGAGACGGAGGGAAGGAAGGGAGAGAGGAAGGAGGGAACGAGAGCTGACCTGATCGTTCACGACTCCTCCGATAGCTTCCGATTTGGTGAGGTAAGACTTGAGATGCTCTTCGTACCAGTCGTCGAAAGCCTTGACGGCTGGAGAGTCCTCGGCGGGAGCAGGAGCAGCGGCGGGAGGTGCGATGGAGGAAGCTTGAGGTTGAGCAGGAGGAGCGACGTGAGCTCCAACGTGGTCTCCCACCGTGGAAGTTGGAGATTTGAGAAGCGACGAGGAGGAGCTGCAATATCCATGTTTTCGAGAGAGGAGTCAGTAGAGCTCTAAGAGTGAAGGGGGAGGGAAGAGAGGGAGAGAGATGGACCTACGTGGAAACTCCGAGATCCTCGAGTCGAGAGGTCGCAGCTTCCAAACGCTTGATGATCGTGGTAAGGTTGTGGAGACCTGTATAAAGAGTATAGTCAGCTTGAGCCGTGTATATGCGCACTGGGGAGAAGAGCTGACCTTGAGAAGAAAGATTGGATGCCATTTTTGATTGTGGAAGTCGGGAGGGAACGAACGGAAGCCATCTCGTTTCGAGCTTGAGCCTCCTTCTCCTTCCTCTCTCTCCTTCTTCTCCCTCATCCACGACCATCTCTTCATCTCACTATCTTATCAGGGCCGTCGGATAGCCCTCCCTCATCCTCTTTATCACCATGTCCACTTCCTTCCCACCCTCCTCCCCTTCACTCCCTTCCTCGTTCCATCGCGACGCCCTGCCGCCTTCCCCCTCCTCCTCCTCGGCTCTCCCTCGTCGAGTCTCAGCAGCAACCACAGGTCCTACCACCTCCCGGAACCCCATCTCTTTACGACTCTACAAAGTACTCGCCTCCTCCTTCGACGATCCATCCTCCCGCGAAGCACTGGAAACTGTATCGGACTTCTACGTCGGAGGACAAGGATCGAAATCTCTCGTCGACTCAGAAGGAGCAGGAGGAGCTATGGCTATGGGAGAGGAGGGAGCAGCAGAACGAGCGAGAAGGTTCCTGAGGAGGGATGGAGAAGAGAAACTCGCAGAGGGGAGTAGAAAGTTTTTGGCTGCGTTCGGAGATGTAGATAAGGTGAGCTCGACGAGCTGGCAGAGGAAGGAGAAGTCCGAGCTCATCAGGACCATCTCTCCTTGTTCTTCGCAGAAACTCGATACTCTCCAACTCCACATGCAGGAGATGCACACTCGATGCGACGATGTCCAGGCCAAGCTCGAAGAAGCCAACTCGGGCACGAAATTCCTACTGGAACGAGCTGAGGGACTGAGGAATCAACGGTCCGTTGCGAGCTCCTCCCTCCTCCTCCTTCCCCTCCCTCCTCCCATCTCGCCGCTCCTTCTATCTGCAAGCTCACGCGTTTTTTTGGGGGTGTGTGTTCGCTTTAGAACGTCCACTCGCCTCCGTGCAACCCTGATCAACCTCTTCCTCTCCCGCTTCACCCTCGCCCAATCCGAACTCGAAACCCTCACCTCGCGCGACGTCCCCGTTGGACTTCCTCTCTTCGCAGTTATGGATCGAGTGAAAGAGATCAGGAAGGACTGTAGAGCTTTGCTAGGTGGGGAGGAGGGTGGGACTACTGCTGGGTAAGTCCATAGTCACACACGAGCTTCGTTTCTGGCGAGAACGTCGAGCTCACCTTCTCCCTTCTTTCTCTTTGCGTCTTGTTTTGTTTTCGTCGTGTTTGCAGACTGGACATCATGGCCGCTACTTCTCAACAGCTCGACCTGGGGTACCAGAAAATCTTCCGTTGGATCCAGTTCGAGTTCAGACAGTTCGTGAGGGAGGCTCAGTTGGAGGTGGGAGTGGTCCTGAGGGAAGCTGTAAAGAGGCTGAGAGACCGCAAGTCTTTGCTTACGTTCGTACATCACGACCCTCTCTCATCTTCACCTCTTGACTTCTTCGCCGAAGCGCAACTGACCCTACATTCTTCACTTTTTCGTTCGATTGGCGGCGTCACAGCGAAGCCCTCTCGACCCTCTCCCACCTCCGATCCACTTCCCTCCTCTCCCTCTTCCTCGACGCTCTCACCCGAGGAGGTCCCTCCGGTCTCCCTCGCCCTATCGAACTCCACGCGCACGACCCGCAGAGATACGTCGGAGACATGCTCGCTTGGATTCATCAGGCTACGGCCGGGGAGAGGGAGTTCTTGGAGAGTTTGTTTGGAGCGAAGGGGGAGGGGGGGAGGATGGTGGGAAGTGTGAGGAGGAAGGGGGTGGGGGAGGAGGAGGAGCTGGTGAGGGAGATGTTGGATAGGGATATGGAAGGGTGTTGTAGACCGCTGAGGGTGAGTGAGGAGTGTGGGAATGGTTCAAGGAGAAGGGGAGGAGAAGAAGGAGACGACGGGAAACTGACGCGTGTTCCTTTATTTTCCTGCTTTTGTTTGTTGGCTGGTTTCGACAGATTCGTATACAGCATACGATCAAGTCTCAAGATGGGGTGATCACGTCGTACAAGATTGTGAACCTGCTGCAGTTCTATTTGGTGACGATGAAGAGGACCATTGGAGAGGACGCGTTGCTTTCGAGGACTCTTCAGGAGTGAGTTCCGTCTTCTATCCTTCGCGTGCCCTCCCTCCGTTGTTCCAAGTCGAATTCGAAGAAACTGATAACACTTCGTGTTCTTCGCGTCGTTTCAGAATCCACGACGTCTCCTACAAAGCCTTCTTCGACACCCTCGACGCGAAGGGTCGTTCGCTTCTTCGATTCCTTCACGTTTGTCCAACTCCTTCTCTCTATCTATCGACACCACCATCATTCCCTCGTCTCACGCTGCCTCTCAAACTTCAAACTGACTCTTCCCTCCGTCCTCCCTCCCTCAGCCCCCCGACTCCGACCTCTCTCCTCCTTTAGCCCTCCGAGATTCAGCCCAAACCCTCCGCGAAATCATGACCGTCTACGAAGCCACCCTCATCGGCGTCTCAGATGACCCTCGCGTCGAGTCGGACTTCTCGAGGATCTTGGATGCCGCTGTCGATCCGCCACTGGAGATGTGCAGGAGGATGGCGGATCTGAGGAAAGGGGAGGGAGGAGAGTGGGAGAACGCGGTTTTCTTGGCCAATTGTGTGGGGTATCTGGAGGTGAGTCGATTTTGGATCTGCTTTGGGGGGACTTTGGGGACTTTGGGAGGGGAGGGAGGCGGAGGGGAGGTGGTGAGAGGGAAGGAGAGCGAGAGAAAGACGCGTCGAGTGGTGGCTCTCGGTTTCGTTCTCGAACGCGTTTTCGCTGATTCATCTTCTTTCTTTTCTTTTCTTTCTCGAACCTCGTAGCACGTATTGGAATCCTACACCTTCACAGCCAAGAGAGTCGCGTCTCTACAGTATCAGCTCGATCGACACGTCAAGCTTCTCGCGGACCAACATGTTCGTTCTCTCCCTCTTCTCTTCTCCTCTTCGCGTCAAATCAACTCGATCCGACTCGCGTCTCTCTTCCTCTCTTCTCCAGTACAACGAAATTGTCGAACAATCCGGTCTCGCACCTCTCCTCAAAGCTCTTCACGAGAAGGACGAGTCGGTTCGTTCTCCCATCCCTCTCTCACCTCTCCTTCCTTCCTTCCTTCCCCAACTCACCACTCCTCTCCTCTCCCCCTCCCCCCCCTCTCTTCTCCCCTCACAGACCCCCCTAGCCCACCTCCCCCTCTCCTCCCCTTCCAACCTCCCCAAGATCCTCCAATCCTTCGAAGCATACCTCACAACCCTCGACGTCCTCTCCTCCCCCCGTCTCTCCCTCATCTACTCCCCCGCCCTCGGCCGAGCGATCCATCGAAACGCGCTCGAACGACTCGCTGGAGGCTACGTCGAAATCTGGGAGGCCGTGATGGATAAGGCGAGGAACAAGTATGAGTTCCCGAGTAGTTTGTTGATTCGTGGGAAGGAGGAGGTGAGGGTTTTGTTGGGGATTGAAGAGGAGGATGAAGAAGGAGGGGAGGGTGAGGGTAGGGAGGGAGGAGATGGGGAGGGGGAGAGGAGGCCTGAGGGGAGTAGAAGGGGGAGTGCGATGAGTTTGGTGAAGGGCGAGCCGGGGGGAGATGAGAAGGTGGTGGTTGTGAAGGAGTTGGTTGAGGAGCAGAAAGGAGAGGGAGTGGGAGAGAAGGTGGAGGAGACGGAGAAGAAGGAAAATGTTGAGGAGTAATTTTGATGAGTGCATTTTTTTCTACTCAGGTTCGCTATCTCTCACGCGAAGAAAGCGGAAGGAAGGTCACGCAGAAGGGGGGGGCGTCGAATATCTGCTTTTCTCGATTCAATCCTTCCTTCCTTCTCTCCTCCGACGTCCACCATCGAATCTAGGTTCTCTCACTCTTTCTTCCTCTTTCATTCAACTTCCAACTACTATAACCAACAGTGAGTACAGATACATATCCCGCTCGTGAGAAAGAAGGGACGCGACGAGTGGGGGATTGGCGAGCTGACTCTTCCTTCCCCTTACCTTGTGCTTCACCCCACTTTCTTTTCGAAGATGCTCATCGACAAGCTCGAGTTGCTCTCCATGTTGAAGGAACCCCTTCCATCGAGTATCAGCCTACGGTCACGACGAGAACGGAGAAGGGAACGCTCGTCAAGAAGGGAAAGTGCCACGTCGTCTCGGAGAAGGACAAGGTGCGTACGAATCAGCTGTCTTCGCTTCTGCTATAGAAGAGAAACTTCCGAGATGTTTTCTCTCTCTTCGCAGAACTTCCATCTCGCTTTCCACAACAGAGGAAATCGAGTCGCCAAGTTCATCGTTCTCGTCGACGACGTTCCAGTGCAACACGTCCGTCTTCTCGACCCAGGAAGGGACATGTCCGTTCTCGGACACTCAAACTTCTTCCAGACTGAGATCGCCCGATTCAAGTTTGTCGACATCGTAAGTCCGACTTTCTCTCCGCTGCAAGTGATCTCCCTCGTTCAACACGAACTGACCAGCTTTGATCTCCGTGCCGTCTGAATCTACAGCCTACAACCGACGAGCGCAACGTCCCAGTCCGTGACGCTGACAAGCGGGAAGCATCAAAGTCCAAGTCCTCGTCGGAACGGCTGCTCTTTCTATTCTAAAGGGGGATGGAAAGATCAAGCTTACAGGTTCGGATCTTCCCTTCTCGAAGGAGGAAGTCGAGAGGAAGATGCTTACACACATCAACAAGTGCGTAGCTGAATTTTATCGTCGTCTCAAAGAACCTCCAGCTGATCCTTTCTTTCGCAGGTTCGAGCAGCCCGCTGTTGTTCCCGACGAACACTACGTCTGCTACAACTTCCACCCGAATCATCCCTCCTTCGTCGCCGAGTTCGAGTTCGAGTATCGATCCAAGGCTGCTCTCTGCGATCTAGGAGTCATTCCTGGTACGTCCTCGCTTTCCTTCTTCGTTCTCACTCCGTCGTGACGTCTCTTCGAGCTAGAACTGACGGCAGACTTTCGCTGCGATCTCCAGAGACTGCTTCGTCCGACGGCTCCTTGTCGGACTCCGAGCTCGGTTCCGAGATGTCTGGGTCGTCAATCCAGACTCCCAGCGACGAGGACTACAGGGATCGAGCTAAGGCTCTTGAGGTACGCGAAGATATTCGCCTTCTTCTTCCTCGGCTCGAAGCTGAAGCTGACCTGAGTTGTCTCTCGTTCTCTTTCCTTAGCTCGAGATCATCAGGCTCAACAGAGAGCGAGACGAAATTCAAGTCCGATTGAACGTCTTGAAGACAAGTCGTCGATCTTCCTTTTCTCCATCTCACTTCGTGACTTCTCGACTGACTCTTCTGTCGATTGTGACTTTGAAACCACCAGGAGAACAGCGGCAGCCCCAGGCGAGGGAACTCTCGACGAGGATCTTCCGACGGATCTTCCGAGCACAAGGTACGTCGCTTTCTTCCAACTCTTCGGCGTTCTCCTTCTCCGAGCTTATCAAGACTTCACAAGCTGAACTCTGCTTCTTATTTTTCGCCAAAAGCAAAAAAAATCCTCTTCGGGTGAAGGCACCGCTTCGAGGCGATCCAGGACCTGAGTTCGACTGGCTTCGACGCGTCGACGAGCGAGAGGAGGAGGATGAGGAACGACGACGACGAGAGAAGCACTTCGCTTCTCCCTTCTTTTATTTTTGCAGTAACGATCTCTTCTACCTAGCTCAATTTTCTAATGATACTCTCTTCCCTTTCTAATATCACTATCGATCTCGAGACTTGCAAGGGGAGAGTTCGAACCGAGACGCGTCGTTGACCCTTCTTCGTCGAAGGAAAAACTTCAGCTTTGAATCATCCTAAAACCCAGCGAACTCATCTAAATCGCGTAGGGCAGGAATGTTGATCCTAGCTCGTCCGGATCTCCTGCTGAGAGCTCACGAGATACGAAAGGCCACCCTCTTCGTCGCGAGCTCTCTCTCCCTTCCCTCCTCCCGACGCCCATCACCAAAGCTCAACGGTTTCTCCATCTTTCGTCTTAGGACTCCCTTTCGCTTCCCAAATCTCAAGGAATCATCAGAGTGAGTTGGGTTTCGAGTATCATCTTCTCGGACTGTAGGAGCTTCGAGAGAAGTCCAGAGAGAGAAGGGAAGGAAGAAGGAGGAGGTGAGCTCGACCGTCGAAGAAAGCTCGAGCTTCCTTCGTTCTTAGGCTACGTGTCGTATCATGCATGATCAAAAGGGCACGAGCTATACCAGTGACACTGTGCGTTTAGAATCACCGTAGGACCTGGACTCGCGGAGCCTTCTTGGGGAGGGCAGTCGTCGCGTGGCGAAGAGCGAGGCTGGGAGGGGAAGGGAGGAGAGCGAAGCAGAGGGGAGGGCTGGACTCCATTCGACGCTCCTCTGCGCTCGTCAAGGATTTCTACTGAACAGAGGGCATGCAGAGTAGTGATTCACTCCATTTCAGTCGGTGCTCGCGACGACGAGGAAGGGTGGGGAAGGAGGAACTCCTCGAGCTTCCCAGCGTTCGACCCAGCGGACCTTCGACCTCAAGCTAACTTGTTTCTTTTCCCTCTCCTCAGGATTACGATTCAACATGAAACTCGGAGCCTACACGATCACTGTCGACGTAGTTGACGCTGGAGGGAGCAAGGCTCTCCCTGAGTACGATGTCGAGATGAAAGGGAATGAGATCAGTTGTTGGATCGCTTCGGAAGAAGGAAAGGTGAGCTCGACTTCTGGGTTGGATCCCACACTTCCTACAGATAGCTTTAGATATCTGAGCTCGCTTCTTCACTACGCTTCCGTGTTGACAGACGTTCAAGATCGCCATCAAACAAGACAGCGGTTGGACCCACTACGACACTTCTGCGCGAGTCTTTCTTGATGGAGATCATCAGCCGTTGGCTTCTCGTATCTTCACCAGCAGAATGCAGCCCAGCCCTATAATAGGCCACTCTGTGACCGACACACAAGTCGCCCCTTTCTTGTTCAAGTCGATCGTGAGTGCTTCCTCCTTTGCACGTCCTTCAAAATTCGCTCCTCATCGCTTCGTTTTCTCCCCACGCCCAGGTTACCACGGAAGAAGATACCCTCGATTCTTCTAGCGTCAACGATTCATTCGGTTCGATCAGATTGCAGCTTCATAGAGGAACGATGGGCAGGGAGTCGACGTCTGCCTACCAGAGCATCGCGAGGTCGACTCATGGATCCGCCTTCAACGAGTTGGCAGTCAAGAAGAAGAAAGTGACACACGTTTGCGGGTGAGTGAGAACATCTACGGGCTCTCCAGGTGCAGGTTTCCCTCTTCTACTACTACACCATTTTCTTGTCTTTCTCAGATTCTCCGACTCAACGATCAAACTCCAGGGCAGCAACAAGAGGATCGAATTTGGCTATGTCGACGCGATCAACAAACCTCTCTTCATCTTCATCTTCAAGTACAGATCCAAGAGTCTTCTTCAGGCCATGGAGATCATTCCAGGTTCGTTGATCTTCGAGGTGCAGAGGGCTGAATGAAGCGATGAAGCTGACACGTCCCGATTCCGTTGGCCCCCCTTCAGCCTCTCCTGCTCCTCCTTCTTCCCAGCGAAACGCCGCAGCAAGCTCGGACATCATCGAAATCTCTTCCGGAGACGACAGCGACGACGAAGCGGTTCGAGCTCTCCAGGTTCGTCCTCGCTCACTAAACTCCTGAGCATTAGCCCTTTCTGACTCGCCTGCTTCCTCTTCTGTTCTCTCCATATCTTATAGATTGCTCTCGCAAAAGCCAAGAAGGATGCTCGAGCTGCGAAGGCGCTTCGAAGGACGAGCAAGGCGAGTCTTCTCCTTTCGTCGCGTCGCATCTTCTTCTTTCCTCTTCTCTCCCGCGTCGCTGACGATCTCTCTCGGCTCCCTTCTGTCCAGACCGAACTCGAAGACGTCAAACCCAAGCTCGAACGACAAGACGATGGTCCCGTTCCTCACCCAGCAAAAAGGGCGAAACGCGAGAGTGAGGTGATTGAGTTGTCGGATTGAGGTTGAGTCGAGAGGTCGCGAGCGGTCTATCTTTTTCTTCACATCTTTACGAATCTTATGATGCTACGCCTCAACCTTTTCGGCTTCTAGTCCGAGCTTAGCTCTGCCGCCAAGAGACAGAAAGCAGCTGGATAGCAAGAAAAGAACGAGAGAAGTTCACCAGCTCTTCCTCACTCACTCGCAGGCTTTCCCTCCACTTCGAAGCCGCTTCGTGCATGAAAGCAGCTCAGCAACTATATATCTCCTCCAAATTAAGCCTTAGTATCCTTCCCCAAGATCTCCTCCACTCGAGCGATCTTTCCGATGTTTCCCTGACCCGTCGCGATGGACTTGTCCGTTCTCGTTCCGATTCGGATGTCGGTAGCAATTCGAGGAGTTCCCATCTGAATTAGATTGACCATAAAGAGGTAGTATCAGCTCTATGCAGCTCGAGATGAGATCAGATGTTCGAGAAACGACGAGCGAAGAGAGAGAGGGGACGAACCGCGTGGACGGCAGCGTGGCACTCTCCGATCACCCTCATCACATCAGACCAGGGTCCCTCTGGTACACGTAACGAAACTAGGTAAGTACTCTCGAGGACAGGAAAGGAGGGAAGATCGAACGAACCAAGGTTGGTTCCGTACCTTTCGAACGAGAAGGAGAGAGGGGAGGAGACGAAAGTCAGCCAAAGCGAAGATCTCGAGCTCAACCAGATAAACGAATACTCACCCGTGCATGTGGAAAGTAAGACCAGACTTTTCGAGGACCCTCTGGCACTCGGCGATCTGAGGTCCAACCTGTAAAAGAAGCGGAAGGAATCCCATCGACCGTCAGCTCCGTCGTTTCCTGTCTTCTCTCGCTCCTCGCTCAGAGAGGCCCGAATCGAGCTGAAAGGAGCAAGAGACGTACAGAGGGGACATCGAGTCCCATAGGGATCAGGCAGACTGAAAAGGGACGACGAGAAGGGGAGACGTCAAGCACAGATCCAACGAAAAAGAAGGGAAGGAAGAGGAAGGAAGGACGAGCTCACAATCTGGATGGGCAGGCAAGGCACTAAAGGTCAGCTTCCTCACCTCTGAATCGCACCCGATGAAGGAGATAGATACTTACCAGCGACGGCGTACATCTCTTCGGATTGGGAAGTCGACATTGTTGTAGTTTGAGGTCAGGAAGGAGAATCGGTGAGCTCTCGAAATAAGAAGAGTTCAAAACGCGGAGATGGCCTTTTCGTCCGTCTTTCCCTTCAAACGCCCAGCTCCCATTCCTTCAATTTTCTCTCGACATGTCCATCTCGCTCGCCAAACATAAGGTGTGCCCCTTCTCCGATCCTGCTTGAACTCAGAAGCTCGATCTCTCTTCAGATCGAGAGAGCGAGCTTTCAACCCATCGCTGACCTTGATGACCTCCCTCTCCCTCTCTCCTCCCTCCCTTTCTTTCTTCAGGCCATCGTCCTTCTCGGAGATTCTATCACAGAGTTCTCGAACGTCCAGCATGGTCTCACAACCGTCCTCTCTGGTGAGCATGAACTTTCGAGCTCGAGCTCATCGCCTCAGCGAAACTCTGCCGTTTCCATCTCTCCGGTCCGCCTCCGTTCTTCTCCGTCCCTGACCTCCCTTCTTCGCCCCTTCTTCAGACCGCTACATCCGGAAACTCGATGTCATCAACAGAGGATTTAGTGGATACAACACAGCAATGGTGCTTCCCATCGCGAAGGAGATTTTTGTTGAAGCTGGGAAGGCAGGAGGGGTCGAGATCGCGGCTTGGACAATTTTCCTTGGAGCCAACGATGCGGGTGAGCTGTCGTTCTCTTTCCTTTCCTACGATATCGCTTCTTGAACACCTTCAGAGTGAGACCTCAGCTGAAATCTTGTACTTCTTCCCTTTTCCGTCCTCTCGCAGTGCTCGTCGACACCCCCTCTCGTCAAAGCATCCCCCTCGAGAACTACGTCGCCAACCTCCGAGAGATCATTTCCCTCGTCCCCTCCTCCATTCCAGTCCTCGTTATCGTCAGTCTTCAGACTCTTACCTTCCGCTCCCCAACAAACTCATCTTCTGAGCTCACTCCTCTTCATTCACTCGTTCCGAGCCAGACTCCTCCAATCATCCAAGCGACTCGTTGGGCCCGCGAGCGAAACCTCTCCACCGAAGACCGGAGCGAGGCCAACACCTCTCGATACGCCCAAGCATGCAGGGATCTCGTTGCTGAAGTCGGAGGGAAAGCTAGACTCGTAGATCTCTGGAAGGTGAGCTCGCTTTCTCGGCGCAACGTTCTTCCTTGTATTCCTTCGGCTGATCAGCCTCTCTTGTTTCTCCCCTCGACGAAAAAGGCGATGGAAACCTACCGAGCCAACCCCTCCAACAATCTCGACGATCTCCTTCTCGATGGTCTGCATCTCACTCCTGAGGTTCGTCCTTCGTCTCTCCCAATTCATCCTCCAACACGTCCGAGCTCAGAACTGAACCTCCCTCTCATCGTTTGTTTCGGGCAGGGCTACAAACTTCTCAACAATTTGGTGCTCCCTATTATGGACGAGCTGAAGCTTTCTCCGGACGATCTGGAGAAGGTTTACCCTGATTGGAGCAATGCTATTCCGGAGGATACGCCGAGTGCTGCTGGGGAGGTTTGAGCTCCTTCGGATTGGAGTAGACGATATTAGGATACGTAGACTGCCTGCTTGGCAGATGAGATGGAGACCTGTCGATAAAGAAAGAAAGAAAGAAAGAAAGGCACTGAACTCGAAAGAGAGAAGAAGACAGACGAGAACTTCCCGACGCGACTTCTTCTCCTTGCTGCCTCTCTTTCTCCATCTCTCTCTCCCTTTCCCCGTCCCGAAACCAAGCAAGCAAACGAGAGAGTGAAGCTCATCAATCAATCCCTCATCCTGCTAGGAACAAACCTCCTCAACACCACCTCCCTGATCTGGAATCGACTCCAACTCTCCGGATCTCCACCACAGAAGGGAGCCTCCGAGTCCGAGCACGAAGGGATCGTTACGTAGCACAGCACCAGAGTCTGCAGGGAAAAATAAAGAAAGAAGTCGGCGTGAGTACGACCGAGTACGAGAGGGAAAAGAGAGAGAGGGAGTTTGGGCTGACCTTCTTGACCTGCGAATTCACTCGATTGATGGTACTGAACCAAGCCCAGTTCATCCTCTCCACGTTCGCCAGTTCCTCCCTATGAGGCGAAGTCTCGTAGTCCTCAGAATTCGAGTACGTTGGGATCACACAGACGGCGAATCTATCCAACGAACGAAAAGGAAAAACGCGTCTGGAGTCAGCTCCTCCTTCTTCCTTTCGTTTCCCTGTTTGTTTATCGTTTCGATCACTTACTCAGCATGCGAAAACACGACTCCTCGTTTATAAAGCAGCCAATCCACACAGAACTTGATTCCTGGTTTGACGACCCATCCTAAGGAGCGGTAGTG
This sequence comes from Mrakia blollopis, assembly GCA_000950635.1. NCBI lineage: Eukaryota > Fungi > Basidiomycota > Tremellomycetes > Cystofilobasidiales > Mrakiaceae > Mrakia > Mrakia blollopis. The sequence continues at coordinate 201,441 of BBPU01000128.1, read as the reverse complement.
GTGGTAGACGGCGTAGTTGATGAGGAAAGGGTTGTCCGGTCGGGGAGCGGGGAAGGAGGGTTGGAGAAGTGAAAGGGAAGGGGTTGGGGTGAGGATGGGACAGGTTAGGAGGTGGAAGAGGGTTGGGAGGGGGAGGGGAGTTTTCTGAAGACGAGTGAGGAGGGAGAGGGATGAGAGACGCGTTCTTGCGGAACGAACGAAGGAGGAAAGGCAGGAACGAAGGGAGGGTTGGAGGTGAAACGTACGGTTCTCGCATCCAGAACTACCAGACAATCCAACCCCCAAGCCAAGAACCAAACCTCCTCGGGAGTCAACTGCACATGTTCCAAATCCTCCGTCTCCTCCTCGATCCTCACTCTCCTCTTCTCCTGCTCCTCTTCGTTCAGCTGAGCGTCCGTCTTGCTGGCCTCAGATGGAACCGTGTAGATTGCGTTTCCGGGTCGTTTGGGCATGAGGACCTCGTCTGGTTCGATGATCGTGGCGGTTTGGGAGGAGGAGGCAGCGAGAAGAGCTGCAGCTTGAGAAGCGAGGAGAGCTCGTTCTTGGGCTTCGACGGTGGCGACGGCTGCTGCTGCTCTCGCGATCTTGAAGTCTTTACGTTCTTGACGACGGAGAGCGGTGATTTCTTCCGAGGAGAGGACTGCACCGAGCGAGGGAAAGGGACGGTGGGTCGAGTTAGGAAAAACGAAGCTCACCAAAACCTCCCTTCCTCCCGCCCTCAAACTTGAGAGAATTGACCGACCACGACACTCACCATTCCCCGATCCCGTCAACTCCCTTACAGTCCTCTTCCACCAACTCGGTTCACTCCTACTCAAACTTCCCTTGCCAAAGTTCCCCCTCGTCCAAAGGATCTCTCCATCCCTCTTTCCTTTCACCCAAACACTGCCCGTGAAAGAATCCCAGATCCCAACGCATCGAGGGTTCTCCAACGAGACAACTGCGGCTGCAGAGTTCTTGCCCTTCCTGTCTGGCTGGAAGTAGGTTCGGCAGAGGGCGACGGCGACAGAGGGTGGGAGGTTGAGAGGAAGGGAAGGAGGAGGAGGAGGAGGAGGAACGATGGGGAGAGAGTTCTTGTAGGTTTCAGCGAGTTGTTGGCGGTAGTTGAGACGTTTGCCTCCGGGAGGAGGAGGTGCTGCTGCGGGCGTAGTAGATGTCGAAGGGGCAGACATGGGTGGTGCTGGGCGTTAGGAGGAGAGAAGGGAAGGAAGGAAGGAAGTTGAGCTCTCGAAAGAGCCTTGCTGCGTCGCGCGAGAGAGCTCGAGCTCGAAAGCTCGAACCCTCTCCTTCCTCAACAAGCTCTCTCCAACGCCAACAACCCTAAAGGACCTCATCTCTACATTCGACATCAGCAGATATGCAGGTGTGTCGCTCGTTCCATCGAGAAGCTAAAGCTTTCAGAGAGAGAGCAGGCCCGAACTGATCGTGACTCTCCTTCCCTCCCTCCCTTCGTCCTCTTCTTTGTAGGATGCCCGTCGTCTCGAGATTGAAGCCAAGAAGAACAAGCTCTTAGCTCTCCGTCAAGCGAGAGAAGCTCGTGAAGAACGTAAATCTGCTCTTCTCACCGAACAGAAGAAACGAGCAGGAGAGGTAAAGTCCAGCTCACCTCCTCCTTCCCCTTCAACCCATCCATCTCTCTCCTTCTTCAACTCGCCTTCTTTCTCTTTCTCCTCGTTTCAGGCCCCTCCCGCAGGTTCTCCCTCTCGAACCTCTTCCTCCCGCCGCGAAGTAGACTCCCTCGTCGCTTCCCTTCTCGGTCCAGGAGCAACCTCCGCTGGGTCGTCGACCTCAGGTTCCTATCCACCCACCGAAGCTCTCTCTCCTCACTCGTCAGCGCCTTCAACACCAGCAGCCTACGGGAACTCGACGTTCTTGCCTTCGATACATGGAGCGACGCCGAGAGCTGGGAGGGGGAGTGAAGGCGAGGGGAGAGGGGAGCAAGGGTGAGTGAGGAGGGAGGAGCGAGTGTTTGTTGAGCTCGTTGAAGAACGGACGACGCGTTGAAACACAGCTCGTAGAGAACGAAGCTTACTTGATCCTTCTATACTTTCGGGGCTGGTGGAATTGTAGGATCTCACCCTTCCGACCAGGTCTCCCAGATCTCATCGACGTCCAAACAGAGATGTACGAGCTTCCTCCAAAGGTGAGCTCGGCACTCTCTCTCTCTCTCTCTCTCTCTCTCTCTCTCTCTCTCTCTCTCTCTCTCTTACGTCCCTTCCGTCTTTCCTGCTTCCTCCCTCACTCACTATCAACCCTTCTTCTTCCGTACAGCCAAAACTCACCTACACCAAATCCGTCCAAACATCCTACCACCCTTCCTCCTCCGATTCCGACTCCGACAACAACAACGATCCCTTCGCCTCCTCCCATCCTCGTCGCACGACCACAACAACGACGAGCACCGGAACCGGAACTGGAACGGGAACCGGGAGAGAAACGGAGGAGGAGATGAGGAAACGAATAAAAGAAGAGTTCGAAGAGGAGAAGCGGAAGTTGGATGAGGAGATCGAGGAGGAAAGGAGGAGGTTGGAGAGGGAGGTGGAAGAGGAACGGGTGAGAGGTGAGTTATCCCGTCTCTCGTCGAGCTAGTAGAAGGTTTTGGGAGGGGACTGGGGATGAACCAGAGCTGAACCCTTGCCTTTTGTTGACATGTTCGCGTGTAGAGCTCACCGAGGATCAACGAACTCAAATCGAATCGGCTCCAGAGTTCCTCGAGTTCGTCGAGTCGTCGAGCAAGATTGTTCAACGAGCTCTCAGCGACGGATATGACTACATCAGGGATTATACCCTTGGGACCGATGGGAATCTGTGAGTCGAACTTGAACTTGAGACCTCTTTGTTTCGCTCTTTCCGTTTCGTTCGAGAGACGAAACGAAACGGCTGACCTGACCGACGCGTCTCGTTTTCGACTCGCGCAGAGACGAGGAGGAAGGGAAGAATATCAAGCTTGTTTGTTCCTTCGAGGATGAAAGGTGGACGAAGGGAAGATCGGTTACTGCTGTGGATTGGTCGCCGAAGGTGAGTCCTCCTTTTCGTCCGAAACGAGCATCGAAGAGGAACAGAAGAAGAAGAACAAGGCTGACTTTTCTTCGCGTTTTCCTTTTTTTCAGTACCCCGAACTCAGCATCGCTTCGTACAACAAGAACCCAGCATCCGTAAACGATCCGGATGGGCTCGTCTGCGTCTGGAATCAACATCTCGTGGATCGTCCAGAGTTTATCTTCCATTCCCAAGTACGCTCTCACTCTCTTCCTTCCCTCTTCCCTTCTCCCTCTTCCACTAACCTCGTCTCCTCTCCCTCCTTCCCTCCAGACCGACGTTCTCTCCGTCTCCTTCTCTCCCTTCCACTCCAGCCTCATCTTCGGAGGAACCTACTCGGGTCAAATCCTCCTCTGGGACACTCGAGCCAAACACCTTCCAGTCCTCAAAACTCCCCTTTCAGCAGCAGGACACACCTACCCTGTTTACGCGATGAAGATGGTTGGGACGCAGAATGCTCATAATTTGATCACGAGTAGTACGGATGGGATGGTTTGTAGTTGGTTGGCGGATATGTTGGCTCAACCTCAGGTGAGTAGAGTCGTTTCTTGAATTCATTCGTTCGACGCGCCGAGTTCTCGTTTCTTTCTCTCCCTTCTTTTCCCTCACTCCGTCCTAAACCCTCCGTCCCCCTCTTCTACTATTTTTAGGAAACTCTCTCCCTCCTCCACTCATCCACAAACTCCAAAACCGACGAAGTATCCATCACCACCCTCGACTTCCCCGACAACGAAACCACCACCTTCTGGGTCGGAACAGAAGAAGGAAACGTCTACCAAGCCAATCGATACGATCGAGCAGGAGCCAAAGCAGGTCTCAATCAACAGGATATCTACAAGGGTCATGCAGGACCGGTGACGGGATTGCATTTCCATCCGTTGGGAGGAAGTGGAGGAGGAGGAGCGGGAGGAGGGGTTGATTTCTCGGATTTGTTCTTGACTTGTTCGGTGGATTGGACGGTGAAGCTTTGGAGGGCGAAGGGAGCTGGGGGGGTGAGTGGTGGTGCGAATGGGACGGGAGGGAGTGGGAGTGGAGGAGCGGGAGGTGCGAGTGTAGGAGGAGTGGGAGTAGGAGCGACGAGTGGTGCTGCTGGAACGATCAACGTCAAGCCTGTGCATTCGTTCGAGGAAGCGACGGACTACGTATACGACGTGAGGTGGCATCCTGTCAATCCTGCGGTGTTTGGATCGGTGGATGGGACGGGGAAGTTCGATCTTTGGAACTTGAACGTTGATACCGAGGTGAGTTCGCGACCGACCTCTCTTCCTTCCCTTCCCACTCCTTCTCCCTTCCGCTCCCTAACTCCCCGTCTCTTTATCTTCTCGCTTGTCTCCATCGCAGGTCCCAATCCTCTCCATCCTCACCCCCTCTTCCAAAGCACTCAACAAACTTGCCTGGGACAAAAAGGACGGTCGTCGAGTCGCTCTTGGATCCTCAGACGGAACAGTCTACGTTTACGACGTCGGAGAGGCTGCTGTGCCTCGGGAGTCGGAGTGGAGCGATCTGCAGAGAACCGTGGCGGGGTTGATGAGTGCGGCGGGGAGTGCTGGTGGAGGAGGAGGAGGGTTGGGAGGCGGGTTGACGAGGTAGTTTCTTTTAGAGTCTTCAGTTTTTGCGTACGTACCCGGTTCTCTCGGCTGGATCTTGCTTTATATACCTTTGGTTCGGTTGAGGAAGCTTGGAGGTCGGGAAAGAGATGGAAGAGGGAGAGAGGGAGTTGACGACGACGCGTCGTTTCGAGAGCTGAAAGAGAGAAGATTCAGCCCGAGCGGCGAACTTGAAGACCGACGTCTACTTGGTAAGCATGCGGTCGGATCTAGTAATGAGAGAATTCCCAACTGGCCGTGATGTTTTTTTCTACTCCTTATTCTCGTCTCAAGCAGCATCGGCTCTGCGCGGACGACCGACCTCGTGGGTCTCGATTTCCCTTCCTTTCCTCAACCCCCCATCCTCCTTCCATCCCTTCCATCTCTGATGGCTCCCTCGCCCTACTCACACCTCTCCCAAGACCCCTCCGATACCAGTGAACTCCTCGCTGCCGAAGACTCCAACCCAAGCACCAACGAAGGGACGACCTCGCTTCGCTTTCCCCTTCCTCTACCTCCCCATCCTCCCATCCTCTTCGGCTCCAACACCTCCCTCCCAAGCTCGCAAGCGTCGTACAAGGATGAAGAGGATCGATTCGTCCAGGAGGGGGTCATGGAGAGTGGGGAAAGTAACAGGAGAGGTTGGAGAGCTGTGGAGGCAGGAGGGGGAAGGAGGTCGGACAAGGTCCGTCTTTCTTTCTGGCTTCCTCTACATAGACTTGTCCATCTCGCGTACCTCCTTCAGGCTCCTGAAATACACCTAAAGCATCATACCGATCTTCCTGTCCTCTTTGTTGATAGCAGCAGTCCAGCCCTCGTCGTCGTCGTCCCTGGCTCATGATGGTCTGTCTCATCTTCTTCGCCGCCATCGTTGGAACCCTCGCTGCCCTTGGATGGCAGAATCCGAAGAGCAGTAAAGCGAAGGCTTCGAAGCTGCGGAAACATCTTACGATGGACCACGTTATGAATGGGACGTTTGCGGTCCAGAGGAAGGGTGAGTGTGCGAAGGGGGAAGGAAGGAGGGCGAGCTCGAAGCTGACCGTCTTTTGTTTTGTTTCGTTTCGTTTTGGTTTTCAGGCGTGAGCTGGGTCAAGGAAGGTGAGCTCTAGGATTTGGAACAGACTTGGGAGACCTTAGCTGACGTTCAATTTGGTGCGATATCAGCTGGCGATGGGATCTTCTCGACGGAATCGGACGGGAATGTTCTTTTGGAGGATGTCAACGACGTCAACTCGACTCAGGTGTATGTCGTTCCTTCCTCGTCTCGGCCTGGCACCCACAACTGACTCTCAATCCTTCTCTTTCTATCAGCCTGCTCAACGGAACCCTCATCGTCGACTCGGACGGCAACAAGATCGAATGGAACTCCTGGACTCTGTTCGTCGCGTTTCCCTTCCTTCTTCTCCCCCTCCCTCTTCTCCACCTCTCCCAAGCTCACATCTACTATTTTCCTTTTCTTACCAGCTCCCCGGACATGAAGTTCATCCTCCTCCAGACCGGTCGCGTCCAGCAGTGGCGTCACTCGAGTCATGCCAACTTCTACATTCACTCTCTTCTCTCCAACGCGACTTTCCCTCTGCTTCCCCCCTCTTACCCTCCCACCGTCGCCTACGCGACCTGGGCTCCCGTCGGTCATGCTCTTGCTTTCGTCGAGAAGAATGATCTTGTGAGACTATCCTTATTTCTTCCCAAAGTCCTCGATGGATTGAGCTCTCACTGACGCGTCGTTCCTTCCTTCTCTCTTGTTTTGTCCTCTCTTTCGCAGTATGTTCTTCCCGAATCGGAGCTAGGAAACGAGTCCGTCGGGGAGATTGTTCGGATCACGAACGACGGGAGCGAGTCTGTTTTCAACGGGGTTCCGGATTGGGTCTACGAGGAGGAGGTTTTCGGCAGTGATTTCGCTCTTTGGTTCTCGCCGAACGGAGAGGAGGTCGCGTTCTTGAGGTCTGATGAGACTGAGGTGAGTTGAATTAAGTTTCTACTTTTCCGACGCTTAACAAGCTGAACCTTGCTTTGCTTTCTCTACAGGTCCCAACTTACGAGTTCCCCCTCTACGGCGAGAACGACGACGGGACGATTCAACCTTATCCTCATGAGGTCGTGATGAAGTGAGCTTCTCCTCCTTGCGTCTTTCTCCTTTCGGTTAGACTCCTCCTTCTAACACAAGATCCTTCTATCGTTCTAGATACCCCAAACCCGGATACCCCAACCCTCTCGTCACCCTTCGACTTTTCTCCTTCCAAACTCTCGGCGAACTCCTTTCCTCCTCCTTCGACCCTCCCTCCGTCCTCGCCCTTCAAGCTACCAAGAACCTCACTTGGCCTGGCATGAAGCCGATCACGAATCAGGTCATCTTCGAGGTTACCTGGATCGGTCGACGACTCTTGGTAAAGGAGAGCGACAGGAGTGCTGCTTCTGGAAACGTCGTCCTCTTCGATGTCGACGACGCTGAGCTCGTTGGAGGTACTCTGCGAGGGGAGGTCGTTCGGACGCTGGATGGTGGGAAGGGTTGGATTGAGCAGGTTAGTCTATCGATCTCCGGAAGAAGAAGAATATCTCGAGAATGGTCGACTGACGACTGATGTGACGACGCGTTCTTTTCGTTTCCTTTCTTATTCAGTCTCAAACGGTCGTCGCGTACGGGAATGGCTACCTCGACATTGATTACTCTGCCGAGGGATTCAATCACATCGCTTACTTCACTCCGGACTCCAGCATACCGACTTGGATCACGACGGGCGAGTGGGAAGTCGCGGGTGGGATCTTGGCCGTCGACGCTCGAAAGAAGCTCGTGTGAGTCTCGTTCTCTCCCTTCTTCCCTTCTCCTACCCAGTCCGTGACTCACGCTAGTACCCTCTTCTCTCTGCAGCTACTTCACCGCCGCTCAACCCTCCATCGAACGTCACATCTTCTCGGCTGCTCTCCCCTCGCTCTCGGACGACCTTTCAACATTCGAGAGCCTCGTCAAACCTCTCACCGACACCTCTCGTCCCGCATACTTCTCTGCTTCCTTCTCTCCCGAGGCCGGATTCTACGTCCTCGGATACGAAGGTCCCAGCGTTCCCTACCAGAAGGTCATCAAGACGGACGACCTCAAGTTCGACTACCTCCTCGAAGGAAACAGCAACCTCAACGAAACGATCTTCCAGTTCATCCTTCCGGTCTCGAACCACCAGATCGTCGATTCGGACGGCTACCAGCTCAACGTCAAGGAGATTCGACCTCCCAACATGGACGAGACTGGAAAGACCAAGTACCCTGTGCTTCTCGCTCCTTACGGTGGTCCTGGCTCTCAGTCCGTCGACACCCGATTCGGAGTCAACTGGGCTTCTCTCCTCGCTGCTGAGCTCAAGTACATCATCCTCATCGTCGATGGAAGGGGTACTGGGTTCAAGGGACGAGACCTCAGGGATCCCATTCGAGGTGAGTTCGACTTCGAGCTTCCTCAACATCCTCTCGCTCGACTCGAAGCTGGTTCTGACGCGTTTTCGTCGCTTTTGAATCAACTCAGGCAAGCTTGGAACGTACGAGGCTATCGATCAGATTGCCGTTGCGAGGACCTGGGCTTCGACGAAGCTTTACGTTGACAAGAGGAGAGTTGGGATCTGGGGATGGTCCTTCGGCGGTTGTGAGTTCGAAGAGGATCTTCTTTCGCAGTCAAAGTCTAGGACTGATCCTTCTTTCTTCGCATGTCTCTTTAGATCTCACTGCCAAGTGTCTCGAAGCCGACTCTGGAGTTCTCTCGCTGGGAATCGCTGTTGCTCCAGTGACAGATTGGAGGTGAGTCTTTCAACCTTTCTTTGTCCTTCTCCTCCTTCTGTTTCTCCGCCTACAGCTCAACTGAAATACGTTCCCGATATCCCTCTCAGGTACTACGACACGGTCTAGTAAGCGTTCCTGGCCCTTTCGAAGTGTGGAGATCCGCTTGAAGTCGAAGCTGATCGATATCCTTCTTTTTCTCTCTTTCCCTCAGCACCGAGCGATTCATGAAGACGCCCGACGAGAATCCCGAAGGATACGCCGTCTCTGGAGTTAACAACGCTACTGGATTCCACAACGCCGACTTCCTGCTGGCTGCAGGATCGGGAGACGATAACGGTTCGTGTTCTCTCTCGTCGATGAACGAACGGAACGATGACGGATCTGACTTCTCTCCCTCTTCTTCCTCATCTTGTTTCGCAGTCCACTTCGCCAACTCTGCTTCTCTCATCGAAAAACTCACTTTGGCCAAAGTCCGACGCTTCCAGATGCGAGTGTATACCGATAGTAATCACGGGATGAACAAGGTACGCTTCTTCTCGACTTTTGTGCGCGTCCTTCGTCTCGCTGACTCGACTCGAGCTGTCTTTTTTTAACTTACAGTACGGAGCCTATAGAGAGCTGCACGAAGCTATGACGGCATTCTTGATAGAGAAGTGGGGAGTTGGAGGGAAGAGGAGAGGGTGGGAAGCTCGATCTTGATCTGGAGGTTCTCGTTGCTCTGCGCTCGGAAAAGGAAGAAGCGTTCTCGATCGAGGTGACTTGGTGACCCACTTTTTGTGGATCTTTCACTTTGAAGTGTTGAGCTATACATCTGCCAAGGAGACGTCAAGAAAAAGAGGCAAGCCTGGAGTGCGAAGCGAAGCCGCTCTCCTCCGTTATCACCATCTGACTCTTTTGACAGCGACTTCAGGCTTCAGTAATAGGAATGCGGGAAAGTCCCGGTCCTTCAGAATGTGGAGGGAGGACCTCACGAGGGAAAGGAAGCTGGGCTGCACCGAGTAGAAATTGAGAGCGACGCGCTTCGACGACGGCGCGGCTCTTTCACGACCCGTCCCTTCTGCCTTCGCACGTCGGATCGACTTCACTTCCACCTTCTCCTTTACCTCTCCTCAACACTAAATAGTTACCTTCTTCTCGGTTCAGTTTGGTTGAAGTTTTGAGACCGTGGGCGGCTCTCCGGAGGAAGGCGGCTCGTTTCAGCCCGGACGCTCCTCCTCCTCCCGTTCTCTCCCTGGCCTTCCCAATTTCCTCCCCAACCAACACAAGCTCATCCCCTTCGCCCTCTTCGTTCATCAACATGGTCCGATCTCTTGGTCAAAACGTCTGGGCTCCTATCCCCACCTTCTTCCTCCCCGTCTCAGAGGATCTTGGTGAGTCTGGAAAGGGATTGAAGGGAGGAGGGAAAGGAGCTCGTCGAACGACAAGCCGGAGGAATGGCTTAGCTCGCCCCTTCCACTTTGGTTCTCGACTTTTTTGCTGACTGGGCTGGACCTCTTGATCTTCCTCAGATATCCCCACCTTCGTTGCTCACGTCGTATACCTCGCAAAGGCTGGTGAGCTCACTTCCTCCTTCCTCCGGCCATCTCCTCTTCCGCCCCTCTTTCCTATTCTCTCTCGCTTGCTTTCTCTTGCTGACTTTGCCCTTCTCGCTGTACTTTTCGCAGGACTCTACCCCGTCATTTCTGGGTGAGTCTATACCTCAACTTTGCGAGATTTTACGCTCTAACGCTGATCTTCTTTTCGTTCCTCTCCTCCTTCTCCACGCGAGATAGGTCTATGGGTGAGGCCCATCACGTTTCTCCCTCAGAACGAATCGAACTTATCACCTCTGCTCGAAAGGCCCTTGACGAGGCTGGTCTTACTGAGGTCCCTATCATCGCTGGAACGGGAGTCGGGTCTACGAGAGAGACGATCAAGCTCTCGAAGGAGGCTTCGGAAGCCGGGGCGGATGCAGCCATTGTGATTGCTCCTGGGTTTGTCTCTCGCATTTTTTCGACTTCATAATCTCCTCAGACCAGACCGAAACTGACCTCTCTGCCTCTCTTTTCAGATACTTTGCTGGTGCCATGTCGAAGGAGGCTCTTATCAAGTTCTTCGTCGACGTCGCGGAAGCTTCCCCCATTCCCGTTATGTTCGTGCTGCTCTTCTCATCCTCTGCCTCGCTCTCAAACTATCCTTGGTTCGTAAACTGATTCCGTACCATCTTGTCCCTCTTTTAATTTCTTCTAACAGGATCTACAGTCTGTCCTTCTATTCCCAAAGCCGGCGTTCAAATCGTTTCGAACTGACTCGACGCGTCTTCTCTTTCTTCAGATTACCCTGGAGCTGCTGGAGGGATCGACCTCTCCTCGGACGACATCAACGCCATCGCTGATGGATCCTCAAACATTGTCGGAGTCAAGTTGACCTGCGGCGGCGTTGGAAAGCTCACTCGAATCACTGGACACACCGCCTCCAAAGCTTTCCTTTCTTCTCGAGGCGGAAAGGAGTTCGTGACGCTCGGAGGATTCGCCGACTTCATCCTCCCTACCGTTCTTGGGTCCAAGGCAGATGGAGCCATCATGGGACTCGGTTCGTTCTCGTCTTTCTTCGAAGTCTTCAAAAGCTCAATACTCAGCTCTCCTCCCTCCTCTTCTTTTTCGCTCAGCCAACCTCTACCCCCACTCCATCTCCAAACTCTTCAAGCTCTCCCTTTCTCTACTTGACCCTGCTCTTCCCAACTGGCAAGCCGTCCAAGCCGAGGCTTTCGCTCTCCAGACTCTCGTTTCGGAAGGTACGTTTGAGAGGACGAAGAGAAACGAACATGAAGAAGCTCGAACGCTGACTTTATTCCTTTCGTCGACTTCTTCTCCTCTACAGCCGACTTCGCCTACGCTCCTCTTGGAATCGCCGGAACCAAGGCTACGCTCCAGAAGAGGAGGGGCTATGGGGGAGTCACTCGACTTCCTCTGCTTCCTTTCGGAGAGGGAAGGGTCGAGGCCACCGATGCGCTTCCCGCTATCGTCGCTATCAACGAGGTCGAGGATCGTTTGGCTGGAGCTGTCAAGACCAACGGTGTCAACGGTCATTAGATTCCGTAGAGAGGGGGTGTTCACGTTTCTTTTTCGACGACGAGTCGTCGCTTTCGCTTTTCTTTGGGCTTTCTTCTTTCGCCTCTAATCATGATGCATAGGTTCTTAGAATAGAACGTCTTCGTGTGAGCAGTTCGCGTGCTCTCAGCTTCGTTTTGAGAATAAGGAGAAAGGAACCTAAATCGGCAAGTCGACGCGTCCGGCGTCTCGGCGGTTCATCGTCGTTCTTACTTCCCCACGGCGTCGAACGTCTCCTGCTCCTCTTCAATCTTCTTTTCAATTATCTCCTCAGTTCCTAGTCCTTCGACCCAGTCTTTTGGACAAAGAAACGAAGAAGAAAAGAGTCAGCTTCGGTTTGACGACGACGTGACTTGATTCCACAACGAAATAGACTCACTGTGTCCCGAAGCCTCGAGGTGACCGTTTCGCGTGGCCCAGACCTTGAAAAGGCTATACAGGGATAGCCCTCTGTCCTTGGCGATCGCCTGGAGACAGAAGAGACGGGCTGAAGAAAACATCAGTGCGCCGGAGGAAGGACCCCGTTCCGTCTCCGTCTCTTTAGCCCAATTGTTCAGGAACGCCCATCAGATCCCAAGACAGCTACTCAAGGATATGATGCACTATCGTAGAGAGAAGAAGCGGAGGCCAGGGAAGATCTTCGAGTAGCGTAAAGCGTCGACGTCCGTCGTTCACCAGATCGGTTCCCAGCACGTCTTCTTGTGGATCTTCCAGTGGGCTCGTTGGTGTTCTGAGAAGACGAGATGAAAGAAGGATAAGGTCAGCTAGGTACCCTGAAGGAAGAAAAAGAAAGAAAGCGAACCTCTTGAGCAGGAGCGACTTGCTCGACACTGGAAAGAGACGCGTCAAACTCGAATCAGCTTCTTCCCCTTTCAGAGATAGCGTGAGGAGTGCGAAACCACCGAAAAGCTCGCCTTCGCACAGCCTTCCATCTCCTCCCCTTCCTTCAATACTCTACACGGCTTTCCATCGCACGACGCTCCTTCACAACGAAACCATCCCGAGAGCTGCTTGTGTCTCTCCAAACCCCTCTCCCACGACTCTCCTTCGGCCCAACAGCCGTCTCCGTGCACGAGCTTCAAAAGATGTATTCTTCGAACGAGGGCCAACGTGCTCTTCTTCTGCGTATCCGACATCTGCGAAGCTAGCGACGGCAAAGCGGCCTCGACGCGAGCGGCGACGGCATGCAAACGTTGAAGGAGGAGGCGAGAGATTGACGAGGGCTCTGGAGGCTTGTGGGAATCGAATCCGAAGAGTCCGAGGACCACGTAAATGGACATGATGGGGTCGATTATATCGTAGAGGCGAAGGGGAGCGACCTGATGAGAGAGAGAACGCAGAAAGGACGCGAAGGGAATCAAATCTTGAAGTCGCGAAGGAGTCCCGTAGCAGGTAGAAACTTACCTCTGATATCAACTCTTCGAAGGAAGAGACTTGAGTACACAAGTTCTCTAACAACGACTTTATTAGATCTGTTTCTGCGACGCCTTTGATCGCCCAGCGTCCGAAGATGGACATGTCGGCGATCCGGCCCAGCGCGAGGGTCCAGGGATTGCTGAGGCGAATCTTCGAAGCGAGAGCATGGCCATCTACGATTTGTGGAAGATGGAGATGAACCAGCTCGGTCTGAAAGTAGGGGGAGGAGGAGGAAAGTCAGTCGGAAGTCCTGCAGAAAGGTCGGGCTCACGTCGAAGGCAAACGACTCGACGGAGTTCCTCGTGAGCTCGTCCCATCTGGTCAGCTGCGAAGAAGAAATGAAAAGAGAGTACACGGTGAGAAGGAGTCTCGCGAGCGAGAAGATGAGACGGATCCTCACCACGTCGTGAGCTCGGTTCCTCTCCTCCTCTACTCGTTGTTTCATGGATGGTTCGAGGACCTCACTCCCCCTTGATCGTCCCCACTCCTCTATCATACGCTTGTACGATACATCTCCAAGTCCGAGGGCAGAGACGATCTCGTCGAGGGTGATGGAGGACATCGAGGAGGGAAAGGAAGGGAGCTGGATCGAAGGAGCGAAGTGTGGGTCGTGGGAGGGAAGAGTTTGGACCTTGAGACGGCGAGAGAGGAGGGTTTTGAGAGTCCGATGGTGAGCTTTGGCTGTTGCTGATGAGGACTTTGCGGGATGAGAAGAAAAAACGGAAGCAGGAAGAGCTCTTGAACGTTGAGAACGAACTCGCGAAACGAGTGAGCTCTGCTCTCTCTCTCTCCTCTTCCCTTCTCCCCTCAAACGACCAGCACCCTTCCCAACAACGAAATGGCAAGATCCATACCCACCCTCCCCTCGCTACCTCTCCTCTCCCTCCCCAACGTCCCCCTCTCCTTCACTCTCCCTCCTTCGACTTCCGCCATCACCAACACGACCGGAACCGCTCTCAACCCTTCCACCCTCCGAGTCCCTTCCTCTCGTGCCTCCCGTCGTCCTCCACCACCAACATCTTCCCGACCAGGAAACAGATCGGGGTCTCGACGAAGTACACCAGCAGGTTCCTCGGGAGGACCTTCTTCTTCTTCGCGAGGAAACGAGGGAGAAGGAGGAGCTGGACGAACCCATGGGACTCGAGCTTGGGCGGAAGCGAATGCGAGAGGAGGGCTGGAACGAGCTTTGAATGGGAGGTTGCCGTTTGGTATGGATCTGGTTCAGGAGGAGAGGGATCTTAGTGATGAGGAGGATGAGTGGGAAGAAAAGGTATGTCTTATGAGCTCATCTCTTGGTCTTGAACGGGCTGAGAGATGAGAGAGAAGGAGGAGGGAAGGGAAGTGTTGTTGAGCTCGAGCTGACCAGCCTCCCTTCCCTCCTGTCCTCCTTCTTTCCTCTACGGTTCGATCATGATAGAACCAAAATATCTGCGAGTTCGGACACACCTTCCTCATCCCCTTCGGCTTCCGCAAAACACAAGAAGAGATCGATGCTGTCGTTCGTTCTCGTTCCTTTCTTCGGTTCCTCGCTCTCCCTCCTCCTCCTTTTCCTCTGACCTTTTCTCCCTTCCTCTCCTTATCGTTCGAACAGCAATCCCGCTCCCCATCACCCTCTCCACCTTCCAACGCCGAAGATCTCAACGCAGGCCAAGCTCCCATCGGAGGAGGAATCGCGAACTCGGATTCGGACACTGAGGAGGATCCTGACGACCAGCCTGATCTGGACGCGGATGTGGAGGATGCAGATGAGAGTGTCGAAGCTAGCGGGGAGGAGGAGGAGAGTAACGGGAGCATGGTTTCGGGGTGAGCTCGGAGTTGAGGGACGAGGGGAGGGAGAGGGAGGACGAGGGAGGGAGAGAGACACTTTGACGATCCTGATGACTTGTAACGCCGAAGAGGGAGATGAAGATCATCAGGGGGACGTTCAAAAGATGGTATTGGACGTTGAGAACCTTGGCGGTACTGATAGGCTCTTCTTTACCTCCCGAACCATCGACGAAGGGCATTCGACGAGACGCGTCGAGATCGATCGCTTCCAACAGTCCACCGTTCGCAGCTGATCACTCTCTTCTTGCCACCTCTCCCCCCTTAATTTCTTATAGGATCAACACGCGTACAAATGTTCTGCAGAGCTCTACCAGAAATCTGCCCTGACGACCGCTTTCAGATCGCGAGATCGGAGTTTCGCCACCAACTTCCATCTTCTCCATTTCCTTCCATGTCCGTCGTTGATTCCTTCTTCCCAAAGTTTAACATCTGGTAAGCAACATCCTCTTTCGTCCTACTAGTGCGTCTAACCTGACACTCTTCTCGCCCATCTTTCTGCAAACAGGTCAGAGCAGGTCGAAGTGACGGTTCGTTCTAGCTCGAGCTCCACCTCTCCTTCCCCATCCACCTCTCCAAGCTCACCCTTCACTCTCCTTCTCTGACAGATCAAGGAGCCTTACTTCGATGCTAAGAAGTACCATGACCCATCCAACTTCTTCTGTAAAGCAAGCCTATTCGACTCCAACGTGATCCTTTCCTCCGCCACCGTCCTCGGGCTGGAGGAAGGAGATCGAGTTCATCTGTTCTTGCGGTACACGCACGGAGGATATGGCGGCTTCCCGAAGGAGACCCAGCTTGGAGTGATGGATTTTCAAGTGAGTTCGCTAGGAAGGAAGCCGCTTTGGTAAATTGAGCCGCTCAGAGAGTCAGAGTTGGCGAAGCTGACGCTCATCACCTCTCTTCTCCGTTCTTTCTCTCCTTCCCTTCTGACAGCATCCCAACATCGATCTCGGTCAGCTCCGAGTATCAGGATGGTTCCTCCTCTGGGCAGTCTTACATGAGAACAAGGAGAAAGCAGAGGCTTCGAAGCGAGAGGAAGAAGCTGGAACGTCACGTCGACAAACTCGACCTTCACCGTACGTCTCTCCCTGCTCTTCACTTTGCAGCAAACAGCTCCCTGACACGCTTCTTCCTCCGCTCTTCTCATCATCCACAGCCGTGAAATGGTCTATGTCAACGGAAAAGTCGAAGAAGAACGAGCAGATCCTCCTCCCGAACCCGTCCTCCAAGTCCGACTCGTCCGCCCTCGCCTCTCCCTCCTCACCATCTTCCTCATCCTCTTCGTCCTCTGGTACGGTCCTGCGGAACTTCTCAAAGGCTTCAGAGGCTTTATCGAAGATGTCGGATGGTTTATCTCGAGCCTCGTCCAAGCGATGGAAGAAGGAGGGAGACGGGAGGAGTTGATGGAGAAGGCGAAGGGGACGGCGGTTGCTGATGGGAGAGCCGAGACCGAGTTGGGAGTACTATAGTAGGATGCTTCGAGATGAGGCTTGAGGGATGAGACGCGATGCGATGATGAGTTTTGGTTGAGTGGATTCTGGAAAGACTGAAGTGAAAGAAAGTGAGCTGGCGACGGTCTCCTCTCCTCTCTCCCTCTCCTCCAACAATCAAGCAAACCAACGAGACCACACATCCCATTACAAACACAACAAGAGAGACTGAACAGATGAAAAAAGAAAATCCCAACCTCAAATCCCAAATCCTACACCGCCCACGAGCCTGGACCGAGATCAATCCTCCATCCCCAACCTAGCCTTCTCCCTCGCGACTTCCTCCTCCCTAGCTTTGATATCCGCCTTGTTCGCGATAGCTGCTTGGCGGGCTGGTTGGTGGTAGAGGACTGGGGGCGGAGGTTACGCGCGCGGAGGGTGGAGATGGGAGGAGTGAGGAAGGATGGGGAAAGGAGGTGAGCTTGGGGAAGAGTCGAGCTCGCGAAGGAAGGAGTACTCACGAACGAGATACCGTTCCTGAAGATGAAACCCGTTGATTCTCTCCATGGCTGATTTACAATCTGCTGCTTCTTCGAAAGCCTGCAGCCGCTCGTACACGAAAGAAGAGGAGAGGAGAGGGGAAGGAAGGAAGGAAGGAAGGAGGTGAGGGTGAGCTTCGACGAGACACAACGATCTTCCGTTGGAGCTCCGAACGAGAGAGTGAGAAGAGAAAGAGGGACGTACCACGTAAGCGGTTCCTTTAGTTTTTGGTGTCTAGATGTTTGTGGAGAGGTGTGAAGCTCAGCGAAACCGAGTCTCTCTCGAGGAAAGGAAGGAAGGAAGGAGAGAGGTTGAAGTGAATGAAGCTCACGTTCCCCAATCGAATCTGCCTGATCGCTCCATGAGATCCAAAGAGTTCGTAGAGATCCTCCCCTGTGGTGTTGAAGTTCATGTTCTTGACGAACAGGACTGAGACGAACGAGGAAAAGGAAAAGGAGGAGAAGGTGAGCTTTGGAGAAGGGAGGGAGGGAGGGAGGGAAGGAGGAGAGCTGGACGAACTTCGGTTGGCGTCCCTTTGCTGTGAGTTCAGGAAAGAGAGATAAGGGTCAGCTTGGATTTAAGGGATGAAGAGGAGATGAGATGAGATAAAACTTACATTCGACATGATGGTGGATGGAGGGAGGAGGGGAGGGAAGGGAGTGAGTGAGCTCAAGAGATTGCGTCCGAATTCGTGATCTCTCTTTCCTTCCTTTCCTTTCCTTTCTCTTTGAAGCTCATCCTAACCACCACCGTCTCTCCGAACCCTCTCTCTCCTCCCCCCTCCGCTCTTCCCAACATGTCCCCTCCCCCCTGCCCTTACCTCGCTCCTCCCCTCTCTACGTTCTACCCTCCCTCTCCCTCGACCCCCCGTCCTCACTTCTCCTACGAGTTCTTCCCCCCTCTCACCCAGTCAGGAACCCTCAACCTCCATGATCGAATACACCGCATGGCTTCTCTAGGTCCCGCAGCTGTATCCGTCACTTGGGGAGCGGGAGGATCAACGTCCGATAGGAGTTTGGGGCTGGCAAAGTTCGTGGCGGAGGAGGTCAAGGGAGGGAGGAACGCGAACGAGGTCGTAGAGTGTATTTTGCATTTGACGTGTACGAATATGGAAAGGGGGATGGTCGTGGCTGCACTGGATGTGAGTAAGGGATCTTTTTTTTGGAAGCAGGTCTTCTGAGCGGTAGGAGGAAGGAAGGTCGAGGGGAAGGAGACGTTCGAGCTGACCTTTCTCTTTCCTTCCTTCCTTCTCTCTCGTCCGACTCTCCTGTAGAAAGCGAAGGAGCTCGGGATCAGGAACATTCTAGCTCTCCGAGGAGGTGAGATCTCATCATCTTACTGCTACTGAAGCTCTGCTTTGAGCTAAACTTCCATCTTTCGTACGCTTGCCAGACCCTCCTCGAAACGCGGAGTACTCAACGGGACCCATCACCTCGACGGATCAACCCTTCGTTTACGCTCTCGATCTCGTAAAGTTCATCAAAGCCAACTACGGTGACTTTTTCTGTATCGGTGTCGCTGGTGAGACCGTTCTCTCTCTGTACCGTCTCTCATCCTCGAAACGGTCGAGAGCTGACCCACCTCCCGCAAAAAGGTTACCCCGACTGCCATCCCGACTCTCCCTCCCCGGAAGCCGACGTCGCTTTCCTCAAAGCCAAGGTCGACGCTGGAGCAGACTTCATCATCACTCAACTCTTCTACGACGTCGACGTGTTCCTCAAGTGGCAAGCTCGCTGCAGAGAAGCAGGTGAGTCGCGTTTTCGAACCTCAACCTCCCTCTGCGTCGCTGACTCTTTCCTTTTTCTTTCGTGACGATCAGGTATCACCGTTCCCATCATCCCAGGAGTCATGCCCATTCAGAACTTTGCTTCCTTCCGTCGAATGACCAACCTCTGCAAGGCTTCCGTTCCTCAGAAGATCTTGGACGAGCTCGAGCCGATCAAGGTGAGCGTTCTCTTCTCTCGTCGCGCGTCGACGTCGTTCCTCCTCCTCCTCCTCCTCCTCCTCCTCCCTCGTTCCAAAGCTGACTCTCCTTTTTCTTCCCTTTGCTTATCTTTTTTTTCTTAGAACGACGACAACCTCGTCAAATCCTACGGAGTCGACCTCGCCGTCTCGATGGTCAATCGACTCGTCGAGGAAGGGAAAGTTGAAGGTGTTCACTTCTGTACCCTCAACCTCGAGAAATCCGTTCGAAAAGTTCTCGATGGTCTCAAGTGGGCAAAGTTTGAAGATGGATCGTCGGAGGTTTACGGTGTGCTCATGAATGGAGCGACGGGAGCTCATTCTTCTACTCAGAACGCTCTCATCGAGGTTCGTCCGTCGCTCTCTCTCTTTCTCTAC
The DNA here is from genome assembly GCA_000950635.1 of Mrakia blollopis. Lineage (NCBI taxonomy): Eukaryota > Fungi > Basidiomycota > Tremellomycetes > Cystofilobasidiales > Mrakiaceae > Mrakia > Mrakia blollopis. The sequence continues at coordinate 182,412 of BBPU01000128.1, read as the reverse complement.
TCCTCTCCCCTTAACCTCTTTCTCCTTCCTCGTCGTCGTCGCTGATCTTCTCCTCCCTCCTCAATCGTGTATCCCATCCCCAGGATCCCTCCAACCCAACCACCTCCCTCTCCCCTCCCTCCCTCATCGTCTCCCCAACAGACGCCTCCCTCTCCGCCTCCGTCGCCCACGCTCACTCCCATCAACATCTCGTTCCTACAGCTCCCTCGGCACCCAAGCAGGAAGGTGACTCTTGGGATGAGTTCCCTAATGGAAGGTTCACGGATACTAGGAGTCCAGCGTATGGAGAGTTGGATGGGTACGGAGCGGGGTTGAAGATCTTGGTGATTCTTTCGCTCTTTGTTTTTTGGGGTTGGTGGGGAGGGAGGTGGGGGAGGTGAAGGTTTTTGTTTCGCTGGGTTCTGATCGTATCTTTCTTCTCTTTTTCTTCTCCCTTCTTCTTCTCTCGCATGATCTCTCCCTTCACCTCGTCGCCTCCCTCCCTCCCCTCCCTCTCCTCCCTCCCCTCCAACAGCCTCAAGAAGCCCTGACAACCTGGGGCACTCCCACCTCCCCCCTCTCCATCTCCAATCTCTTCACCTCCTACCTCCTCTCCCAAACCCCTTCAATCCCCTGGTGTCCAACCCCCCTCGACCGAGAATCCTCAGCCATCCTTCCCCTCCTCCTCCGCCTCAACTCACCAGACCTAGGATGGTGGACCGTAGGTTCCCAACCTGCTGTTGATGGTGCGAAATCGGAGGACGAGGTGTATGGGTTTGGACCGGCGGGTGGGTACGTGTTTCAGAAGGGGTTTGTGGAGGTTTTTGTGAGGGAGGAGGTGGTGAGGGAGTTGGAGGGGAGGGCGAGGGGATTGGGGGGGAATTTGGTGACGTTTTATGCGGGGAATAAGAAGGTGAGTTGATAGTAGACTTGGGACGGGAAGGTGGGAGAGAGGGGAGGAGAAGGGAAAAGGGACGGGAAAGGGAGAAGAGAACGACGCGTCGAATCAAAACCCGAAAACTGATCCTTTTTCCTTCCTTTTCCCTTCTTTCTTTTCTTTCATCGCCTTCTCAGGGAGACTGGTTAACCAACATGGGTCCTACAGACGTCAACGCCGTCACTTGGGCCGTCTTCCCAGGTCAGGAAATCGTTCAATCCACCATCATCGATGATGTTTCGTTCCTTTCGTGGAAGGTTCGTTTCGTTTTTTTTTTTCCTCTCTTCCCTCTTCCCTTTCTCTCTTCTCTTCCTTCTCTTCTTTCCACTCTCTTCTTTCTTCCTTCCTTCCTCTCCAAACACCAAAACTGATCCCCACCCCCACCCTTCGCTTTCTCTTTCTCGCTCTTTCGCTCTTTCCCTCTTTCCCCTTCTCTACCTCCCTCTTCGCACTCGCTCGCGTCACAGGAGGAAGCCTTCTCAATCTGGCAAGACTGGTCCTACCTCTACCCAGCTGGTTCTCCCTCTCGGAAGCTGCTGCAGGAGTTGGGAGATGAGCTGTGGTTGGTTTCGGTGGTGCATCATGATTATAAGGATCCCGAGGGGTTGGGGAGGTTCTTGTTGGGGGAGTAGTCTAGTGAGGAAGGAGGCTGGAGGGGTGGGAGGTCTATGGATGTTTGTGTTTTGAATTTTTTGGAGTCTTGGGGGAGAATGGGGGAAAGGGAGAGAGGGAGGGAAAAGAGTTCCGACGCGCGCGAGTTCGGTTGAGAAACCTACTGCGAGAAACTGGACGGAAGGATCAAGTTCTTTCCGAGAGGAAGATTTGGAAGCTGCAAAGTTCAAACCCAGATAGTTCTTTCTCCTTCGTAGCAATAGCAGCATAGAAAGGGCCAGAGGAGGGGAGGGAAGAGCGACCACTTCTGCAATTGGGTCATACTGTAGAAAGGTACCGCAACTCCAAGCCAACAGATAACGCGACACTAGTATACAATATGTGTCCAAGTTAGAGGGTCGAGAAGATTACGGAGGGCCGAGAGCAAAAGGAAATGCGACAGGTGACGACACGGTCGCAAAGGGAAGGTTTCGGGCGAAAGGAAGCTACAGACAGAGAAGAGTGGGCGAAGGGAGGCAGATGAGTAGCTAGGAAGAGAAGGGCGAGGTCGGGAGAACCTATGGAAGCGGGGTCTTGAATTGATTGAGAGAGGGAGAAGAAGAAGAGAGGCAAACAAAGAGCCAAAAGAAGAAGAAATCCGTCCACGCTTCTTCTCCAACCCAAGCCGAGAAGGATTGAAATAAATATAAGCCTCCTCTCTCGTCCGCCATCCCTCTCCTCTTGTTCTGCGTTCTCGTGGTCTAGCAGCATCAGCGGGCAAGAAGAAGGAAGCAGGAAGCAACTTTTCTTCTTCTTTTTCTTTTGTAGTTGATCCATCGTATCACCTAGACTAGAACTAACCGAAGACGATGTTGGGGGAAAAGATAGTGGAGAGAGAAAGAGTGAGAGATGAAGAGTATAGAGTATAGAAGTGGTGGGAAGAGAAGAGAGAGGTAACGAGTGGCTTTGTTTGCGAGCGGGACATATTAATATACTGAGATCCAAAGTCATCAAGCTTCCTTGGTTTAGTGGTATAACGCGACACTAGTAATGTTGAGGTCAGTCGTTCGATCCGGCTAGGAAGCTATTTCTTTGCTCCCTTGAGCAATTTGTTTTACTTTTTGTCCCCAACGCCCACAGACATGTTCTCATCATCTACACAAAGCTTCATGGCGTTCCAATGGGCGTAAAGTGCCTTTTGCAGGTGCTCTCCCTCCCTTCCCCTCCTCTTCCCTGACGCTTTTTTCTTCGGCTTTTTCAGGTTCACAAGGTCCTGCTTTTACAAAGCAGATGGCATGGGACTCTATCTGCTAAAGAAAGCAAACAGAAGATTGAAAAGGACGGAGGGGACGCTTTGTTCAAGGAAGAAGAAGAGCCTGGACGCGTCCTCCCCGGCTGGGAAGCTTAATCTCTCTTTGCCCTCCTCATCGTTTTATATATATATCCTTTTGGCCCTCAAACTCTCGCGTACATGCTCTCATCCTCAACTCGAAGAGTTTCCCAGCATTCCAGTAGAAATGCCTCCAAGAATCCTACGTCCCTCCCCGCTCTGCTCTCCGACGCTCTAGATTCGATTTCTCCAGTTTTTCATGCTTGTGGTGACCTCCTAGCGCAATGATCATGGCATGGGTCACATCTTCTGCTGTGAAAAAAGACACAAAACGACAAAGGAGATGCGTCGTTGAAGAAAGAGCTGGACTGAGACGCGTCCTACTCTCCCTTTCCCCTCCGCACCGAAAACATGCTATCTTCCCGAGATCCGAGTTTCACCACAGATCTGAGAGTCTATCCTCCTGTAGGCTTGAGATCTAGCCGACCGGAGCAGATCATATCGGAGGAAGAGAGCTTGTTGTCCTCCAAACGACCTCTGCTCGCTGCCTTCAGAAAGTTTTCCGCTGCTTCCGAGTTTTAGTTTATGATCACGTTGAATAGGGCCTGAAACTTCTAATGAAGACGATCGCCCCTTCGGAAGAGCTTCAGCTGAAAGCCGACGAGGCGATAGAATAGGCAGGAAGCAGGAGGAAGGAGGAGGAAGGAAGGAACAAAGGAGGACGGATGACGTCCCGAAGCGTTTGGTCGAGCTCACCTCCTCCTTCCTTCTTTCCTTTTGAACGCTCACCACCCCTTCCTCACATCAGTAGGACCCTCTCTGGAAGCTCAGGAATCAGCAGAATCAGAACCGCCCTCGAAATCAGCTTATCCGCGCGAAGGAGGACCTCCATAGCTATCCGAGAAGCCGGAGGAATCAGAGGAGGAATCGACAAGAAGGAAGAGGACCGGTCCTCCTCCTCGTTCCCTTGTCTTCCAGCCTGCCTCTTCTTCCAACCGATTCTGCCTGACTTTCGCGATACATAAGCTGAACAGCTCAGCTGCTTCCTTCCTCTCCATCAACCACATCAACCCAACTCACTCCACTCCACTTCCCACTCTCTACCTCAACTCAACCCAACCAACAACCATGATTCCCACTCCTCGTCGTTTCGCTGCTGCTGCTCCCGTCGCCCGACGAACTATCGGACAACATGCTAAGCTCCTCGCTACCTTCTCTCACCCTGGAATGCCCGTCGAGGTCTACCCTCTCGTCGGATGCTGTCTCTTCTCTCTCACCTACGTTCGTTCCCTCCTCGTTCCCTCCCTTTCCTCCCTTCGCGACTCGACTCTCCTCCGAATCCGCCCTCTCTTCCGTTTCTTCTTTTGCTGACCTCGACTCTTACCCTCCTCTTCTCATCCTATCCAGATCGCCGTCCGGTTCGTTCAGTCGAGAGAGATGACCGACATCTCCTTCTTCAACCACCACTCTGGAGGTGAGCTCGCTTTCTTCTCGGCTCCGTCCCGCCCTCGCCCTCCGCTCAGTTCTGACCTTTCCTTTCTCTCCCTTCCTCCCTTCCTTCCTCAGTTCCCTGGGCCAACCTCCCCAAAGAAGACGGTCGAGAGCTTCGATCTCAGCTTCAAACTGGAGACGGTATCACCACGTGAGTTTCTCAAACCCTCTTCTTCTCGTCCTCCGGTCTCCTTTGCCTCTCTTACTGACTCCCTCCTTCCTCCCTGCTCCTCTCCTCCCTCAGCCGAAAGTTCTCCTACCCCAAGCCCAAGTCGTTCTGGACCACCAAGTTCACTCCCGGCCAGCCTCAGAACGCCTGACTACATGAACACGAGCAGGATCCTTTCTTCTTCACCGTCGATTGAATCTCGCAAGTCTTCTTTAGTCCATCTCTCTCCCTTTCCTTGCTTTGTATTTCTTAGATATTTCTCTCGCTATTCTCGGTTATCTCCTTTCTCCCTAATGCCTGAAACGATCGATACCACTTTCTCCATCTCATCATCTCGTCTCGAACGAAAGACTCGACGCGACGCTTGGAGGACTTTGCAAGTTTCCGGGTTCTTTGCTTGCTCGTAAGGCTCATCCAAAATCTCTCAGACCATCTCTTTCTTCAACCTAAGGAGGTGAGACGTGAAGCAGAGAAAGAAGAGATGGAGAGAAAGAGGTGAGAAGGAAGACTCGGAGTCGCCTCGTATTCGAAGCTCGAAGAGAACGGTACGATCAGGTTACGTCAAGAAAGGAAGAGTCAAGAAAGGAAGAACATACATCTGAAAAGCTACTCAATCAACTTCTTCTCCTCCCCGTCCTCGGTCACCAACACAACTAGATCAAAAACCCTCCTCTGCGACGGATTCATCCCCGAGTGCGCCATTCTTTTCCTCAGCTCCGTCTCAAACCTACCAGCCCCAACACCGTAAATCCTCAGCTCGATCCTTTCCGTGTCCTCGAAGAAGCGATCGGTCGAGATTGGAAGAAGGTACCGGGCCACGGTCAGCGCGTCACGCAGAGGACGTCGATGGGGAGTGACTTCGAAGACGAGGAGTTTGAACGACCACTCCTGGAGAAAAAGAGCGCGAGGACCAGGAGAAGGTTGCTCTACGTCCTGCCTCCAACCGCCCTCGTGGAAGACGACGGTGTTGAGCTCGGTCCAAGGCTGGGAGGAGGAGGAAGGACCGAAGAGGATGGAGCTGAGCGTGGTAGAGGAGAGGAGAGAGGCGCTGTTGAACTCCCTCCTTGGGTGGAAAGGATCGGGGTTGCACTGGATCTGGAGGTGGCTAATAGGTAGCTGAGAGATGAGAATTCCAAGGGAGGTTTCGAGGGTCCCGTAGCAGTTCCAGAGGTTGACGACGAGTCGAGAGCAGGAAGGGAGGGAGACCTTCTGGACGAGGGAGCTCGCAATCTCTGATTTTGCGAAAGAAAGCAGAGCAGAAGCGTCAGCTCGCTCGTAGAAGAGAGAGAGATGATACTGGACGACGTACCTTCCTCTACTTCCTCATCCTCGTCCTCGTAGCAGTCCTCTCCTCCGAGCCTGATCTCCTTCACCATCCTCGCGAGCTCGACCTTCCTCCCTCCCTCGATCAAGAGCCCTCCTTCTCCAAACAACCTCGTCCAGTGCTCCAAGACGAGAGCCTTCTTTGAGAATCCTCGAAGTTCGACGACTCGGTAGAGAAGAGGGAGTCCCAGCTCGTAGAGAAGGGAGCAAGTTCGAAGGACGGCAGCTCGATTTCGTTCGGGAGGAGTGTCGACGAGGAGGTGAGCGAGGATCTCTCGAAGGATGTCTTCGTTGAGGGAGAGGAGAGGGACGATGGCGACCATGCTGGAGCGGAAGAAGAAGTCCTGGCGAGAGAAAGAAAAAAAAAAAAAAAAAGCGGAGAAGGAGGACACGGGTGTCACGAAGGAACATTGAGCTTTCGATCCTGGTCTCCTCCTCCTCCGCTCTCTCCTTCAACCGCATCTCCCGCTCCCGACTATCTTTTCGCTCCCTTTCTCGCTAGCATGACCTCTCCGGACTCTCCGCCCCCTTCACCAGAGACGTCCTCATCTCGACCAACGTTCCCTCAAGCTCTCCTCGTTCGTTCAACCATTTTCTCTCCTTCCTCCTCCTCCTCCGAAGCTCAACATCGGCCGACTCGTCGAGAGAGCTCACATCTTGACACCCTCCTCCCTTGCCCTCCCAACTCTCTTTTATATCGCTCCTGGCATCGATTGGGTTGCTCTTGTAGGCTGGAGCTCTTTCTGGGCTTTCTGTAGATCTGCTGTTCTTCCCCATCGACACGTTCAAAACTCGACTCCAATCCAAGGAAGGATTCATCAAGAGCGGAGGATTCAAGGGCGTCTACAAGGGGATCGGATCTGTCTTCGTAGGAGGAGCACCAGGAGGTAAGCCTTGTCCCCTTCCCCACAACCACTGCAGTCCTTCACCTTGCTCTCTGTCGCTTCGATTCCGATCTCCTTCCCTCTCGAGCTCGTGTGAGCTCACCTTCGCCCTTCTCCTTCCCTTTTCTTCTCCTTCAGCCGCCGCCTTCTTCACAACCTACGAAACCCTCAAGAACCACACTCTTCCCACCCTCTTCCCGTCCCTCTCAGCACCCATCGTCCACATGCTTGCAGCAAGCTCAGGAGAACTCGTCGCCTGCCTGATTCGAGTGCCGACGGAGGTCATCAAAACGCGAGCTCAGACGAGTGCGTACGGGCTCAAGGGGAGCAGTTTGGAGGCTGCCAAGATGGTTTGGAGGACTGAGGGACTGAGAGGATTCAGTAGAGGGTTTGGGATGACTGTCGCTCGAGAGGTGAGTCTTCAGCGTTCCTTGGGAGGAAGGGACGGAGGGCGTGGGTCAAGTTGAGCTCGCGAGCGAAGAAAGCTCACCTCCTTCTCTCTTTTCCTTCGCCTTCCCTTTCTATTCCCCAGATCCCCTTCACCTCCATCCAATTCCCTTTCTACGAATATCTAAAAGCAACTCTCGCAACAGAACCCTTCCTGGATCGGAAACCTCTCCCTCACGAAGCAGCTCTCTGTGGATCTATCGCGGGAGGAGTCGCCGCTGCTCTCACCACGCCGTTAGATGTGGTGAAGACGAGGGTTATGTTGGAAGTCAAGGTGAGCATTCATCTCAACATCTCAGTCTCCTACTCTTCTCCAGTCGCGTCTCTCCCTTCGCGTCCTGACTCTCTCTTCTTCTTCGCCTCGTTCCCTCGTTTTCCCTCAGAACCCCAAACTCGTCCCTTCCCTCGCTTCCTCCACCTCGACCACCACCACCCTACCCCTCCAGTCTCAATCCTTCATCTCCATCCCTTCCCGTCTAGCTCGTATAGCCCAAACGGAAGGAGCCGGCGCGCTCTTCTCTGGAGTCGTCCCGAGGACGCTTTGGATCTCGGCGGGAGGAGCTGTCTTCCTTGGAGTTTACGAGGCATCGGCGGGAGTGCTGAAGGGTGTCGTGTAGGGAACCTAGTCTGAGTCGATCAGTTGTACCCGGAGAGACGCGTCCCTCGGACGGCTCGGGGAAGAGAGAGAACGAGCTGGGAATGGGAGAGACGGGACACTGGGAGAGAATCAGAGGGGACGGAAGGAGATAGAACTGGCTAGACGGGATAGACATATGTGTTTATCACTGCACGCGTGATTGGGGAACGAAAGGGAGTTGTTGGAAGTTTGAGGCGTCGTGATAGAGAGGAAAGAGCTCGACGCGACCTTTCCGCTCAAGAAAAGGAAAAGTGAGAAGGAACCTTCTTCTCCCTAGTCATCGAGATCGTCAAGAGCAGTTGCGAGAAAGAAAGAAAAAGCTGAGGCGAGTAGGTAAGAGAGAAACAAGACACGACGACCGAACCCAAACCCAACAAACAAACGATCGAGCCAAACCCAAGACGCGTCGTCCCTCTCTGCCCCTCCTCTTCTTTCACCTCGGCATATACCCTCTCCCACTCATCCCACCCTCATACGGTGCTCCACCACCTCCCTGACTCGCTCCATACCCTCCTCCAGCTCCCACAGGCATCCCGAACCCTTGATCGTCGAAATCGTACGACTCGATCATCATTCTGCTCGACGGCCTCCCTCCTCCTCCCTGACCGTGCATCGTTATCTGGTCACCGTTGCTAGCTCCGTTGGCGTAAAAGGGTATTCGAGCACCTGTCGAGGGACGAGGAGTAGAGGGAGGAGCGGGTTGGAGGTGGTTCTGAGGTTGGTGGGTTGGAGGATGAGGAGGGAATTGAGGTTGGTGAGGAGTGTAAGAGGAGTCTGTGGGAGATAGTTAGAAGCGAAAGAAAATAAGAGAAGATCACAGGGAGAGAGATGGAGGGAGAGAGAGAGGAGACTCACGACGATTGCTCTGAACGACGGTCGTCGGTCGACGCTGAATCGCTGGCGTCGTCATGGCTCGAATCGAAGCTCCTCCTCCTCCTGATGTAGTTTGGTTCGACATCGTGGACGGTCCTTGGGAGCGAGAAGGCATAGGCGTGGAAGGAGGATGCCGACCGAGTCGAGAAGGGTTTCGAGCAGGGGCCGGAGGGAGTTGGACGACCTGATGATGTTGTTGCTGCTGGTAGACGTTCGCGTCGGAGAAGGATCGCTGGACTGGAGTAGCTGAGGCTCGACGATTTGGGTTGTAGGCGTATTGCCTGCGCGATAAAGGAAAGATAGGAAAGAAAGCGAGGAAGGAAGAGATCAGCGACGAGACGAAGAGGACGCATATATGCGCTTCGAACGACGGACTGATGGCGAAAGGACTCACCCGAGAGCAGAAGCAGGCCGAACGTTATCCATCGCAACGTTCTCGTTCCCTCGACCTCTACCATCTCCACCACCAGGACCAGGACCAGGATCTCGAACTCCGTTGACGCGAGAGTTGACGTTCTCGACTGCTGCTGCACTCGGGTTTCGTTTCGAAGGCTGGAGGGAGAGGCGATGAGGAGGGAGGACATGAGTGAGAGATCCGGTGGAACTGAGAGCTCGATGATGGGCTCTGAGGAGGAGGGAAAACGACCAGAAGGGAGTCGAGTCAGCTGGAGCCCGGAGGGGAAGCGAATCGAACGAAGACTCGGCGAGACGAAGAGGAGAAGCGCAGGAAGGATGGCTCACGGATCGCTATGCATCCCGACGTCTCGAATTCTCTTCCTCCCGTCCCCATCGACGCTGCTTCCAGGAAGAGAAGGGGGACCCATTCGACTGTTCCGTTGATCGAGCATGGATCGAAGACGAGCGACCTCCGTTTCGAGCTCCTGAACCCTCCTGAGTCGACCAAAGACGAAAAGTAAGCGAGAGGACATGTGCTAAGGAGAAAGATGAGGAAAGAAGCTTACTTGGCACTCTCTGCACCAGCGATGAGTCGTTCCTTGACGCCGTCGAGAACACTCTGTTGGGAGGACGCGTCGAATCAGTAGTCGCGAGCGAGGAGAGGAGAAAGGAAGGAAACGTGATGAAGGAACCTTCTGCTTCACAACCTTATCCTTGAAAAAGGAGATGAGGTTGAACAGGTAACCCTGCTGATACTGGTCGGTGAAGAAAGAAGAGTGAGGAGAGAGGGAGAAGATCAGCTTCGACGAAGAGAAGGATGGGTCGAAATGCGAACGAGCTCACCTTGATGGCTCGGGAGACGGTGTCCAAGGACTCCGCTGGCGGGTCGAAGAAGATGGAGATAGACCTTGGAAGCTGAGAAACGAAGCAAGACAATAGGCTTCAGTGAATGCTCGTCGGCGAAGGGGAAAGAAAGGCCAGAGGTCAAGCTCACATCCTGGCTCCACGCCTCGAACGTGATTCCTTCTGATCCACACTTCAGACATCTTTTCGAAGTACCTGTTCTCCCATCCAACAAGTTCGGTATCCATCGTAGAAGAAGAGAGGGAAGAACAGAACGAGTTCAATCCCTCTCGTTCTCTCTCTCCAAGAAGTCAGCTCTCAGAATCGGCCGGGGAAGGTGGACTGACCCGGCTGCTTATCGATGTGGTCGTTGCAGGTGAGATGACCACAGCTCGAGATCCAGTACGGGATCGGATCTTCGGAGTTGATATCCCTCCAGCAGACTTCGCAAGCGAGGAAGTCGGTGAAGACGTGAGACGAGTCCATCGAAGGAGGAGAGGAGAGGAGAGCTGATCGAGAGAGAGGAGAAAAGAAGGCTGCTGCTGGAGGAAGGAAGGAAGAGCGTGGTCCAGGATTCGAGGAGAGGATGCAGCGGGGTCTGTTCGAAGTGTGAGCAAGAGAAGAAGGGAGGAAAGGAGGTAAGAAGCGGAAGAAGAGAGAAGGAAAGGAGAGGGGAAGGAGAAGATGGAGGTCGGAGGTCAACTCGAAATCGGCCTCTCCTCCCCTCTTTCTGCCTCCGTTTTGCGACCGACCATCATCACCTTAAACATATCGACATACCTAAGACCTACCTGGACATCTTCCTCCCATCCCTGACCTCTCGAAAAGCTTCATCTCGCTTCTTAGGACTCAAAGGTCGCTTCTTCGTCTCCGCCTGTTCGTCCTCCTCCCTCTCCTCCCTGCCTCCGTCCTCCTTCTCGTTCTCTGCTCTCTCTGACGTTCTTTTTCTTCATCCAGAGCTCTTCATATCGTCAGCATGACTTCCATGGAATCTGTCTCCTCGACCTCAGCTCAGGACTGGCTCTACTCCTCCGAAGGCAAGCTCGTCTTCCCGCCCTCCTTCCCAAGTGTCGAGCTCACCACCTCCTTCCTTCCCTCCTCCGCTCGCTCGCTGACCCTCCTGTCTCTCTTCTCTCTCTTCTCCTCCAGGCGGAGCCAACATCGTCTTCCGCTACCACGGACCCTTCCACCCTTCCTTCAACAACAAAGTCCTCCGAATCAGCAAAACCTCTCGTCCAGATCCCGTTCCTCCTCACCTCCCTTCAGAGTCCGACCCAGACCAGATCCACCCTCTTCAAGACCCGTCCACCCTCTTCCGCAACGAGGTCATGCTTCCTCTCCTCACAGAGGAGTTCATGCCTGGTCAGGAGCCCGTTCGATTGGAGAGAGCGTTCTTGGAGGAGTTGGAGGAGAGGAGTGCTGGGAGGAGAGCGGAGTGGAGGAAGGAAGCAGAGGGAGGAGGGATCGATAAGGAGTCGAGGGTTGGGTTGTTGGTGGATGATTTGACAGGGGAGAGGGAGGGAGAGGGGAGGGTGTTGGCTGTTGAGATCAAGGTGAGTTCGACATCCTTCTCCTTTCGTTGTTCGGGTCGACGAGCGACGCGTCGCTGATCCCTCTCTTCCCTCTCGTCTTTTCTTCCTTCTACAGCCCAAATGGGGCTTCTTCCCTTCCCCAACCTATCTCTCCGACTCCACCAAACATCTAAAGTCGACCTACTGTCGAACATGCATGCACCGACCTTTCAAAGCTTCCAAAACCACTGCCGCGTCTGGAGGCGTCGCTTCCGACTACTGCCCGATAGATCTCTACTCGGGGGACGAGGAACGAGTCTCGAGAGCTCTGGAACAGCTCTGGGTGGGTTGGATAGAGGATAACGGACAAGGGAATAGTCTGAGGTTGTTCGTGGACGGGAAGATCGTTGATCCGAGAGAGGTTCGTTTCGTTCGACGCGTTTGCTCTCTCTTTATCGTTCCGTCCTCTCTATTCTTCCTTACGCTGACCAACCACCCCACTTCTTCTCACTTTTCCATCGCCTATCACGCAGCCCTCCTCCCTCTCCCACCTTCTCTCACCTCCACCCCCCACCACCTCAACCTTTCCCTCCTCCCTCTCCCTCCCTCACCTCTTCACCCTCTTCTCATCCCTCTTCCTCCCCTCCCTCACCTCCTCTCCCATCTTCCCTCGTCTATCAACCCTCCAATCCTCCCTCGACCCCCTCGACATCGAAGGTCTCCTCCTCCTCCTTTCCTCCCCCGCTGAAAACCCACTCAACCTCAAAGAAATCCCTCAACCCTCCCTCCCCGAATTCGCCTCCTTCGTCAAAACCTTGACCACCACCACCACCCAAGAAACCTGGTCCCAAAGAGAAACAGTGATCGCTTTCCTCCTTTCAGCAGCGTTCAAGGATTGCTCGCTTATCTTCAGGGTTCCCATTCAGCTGGAGGGAGAAGGGAAGACGAGGAGAAAGACGGTGGATGTGAAGGTGATAGATCTGGATCCGAAACCTGTGGAGAGGTTGACGAAATGGGCAAAGTTGGATAAGGGGATTGTGGATTTTTTTGGAGGGTTGGTGGAGAGGGAGGAGGAGGGGAGGAGGAGGAGGAGGAGGAGGAGGTGTGTTGGAGAGGGAAAGTGAAGGGAGGGAGCGAGGAGGGGAGGGAGGGAAGAAAGGGCGGGATGGTTGGAGAAGGGATGGATGATTTACGAATATGACGACGATGATGATGATGATGATTATTATGAAGTTTGGCAGTTGGATGTTCGAGCTGCGAGAGAGAGAGAGAGAGAGAGAAGAGGACAGGCTATCGACGAACGCGTCCTCTCTCGTTTCTCTTCTCTTCTCTTCTCTCCTCTTTACCTCTCAGCTCTTGCTCTTCCGGAGTCCGGACCCATAGAGTAGTAAAGTTTCAATGTTTATCTATCCCCAGATCAAACTCCCTCCTCACCTCCTCCACCACCCCCTCCTCAGGAACCACCCACGCCCTTCCAACCCTCCCTTCAGGCTGCGTCGTCCCATCATCTAGTCTCGCTGGTATTTTCTTCTCCAAGAACGCCGAAAGCACAACCCCATACCTCAGTTCATGCTCCTACGAAAAACACCCATCCCCAAACAAAACAAACGAACCATCAGCTCGAACGAGAAACGAAACGAGAGACGAGAAACGCGTCCAAACGAAAACCGACTCAACTCACCTTGATCGGAACGTAACCTCTGCGTCGATACCACCTCACCGTCTTAGTTTCCGTTTTCCCATCTTCCTCGAAGGGCATGGTATGTACCGTGCAAGTTTTCAGACCGAGGTAGGAGCTTTCAAGTTCGAGGAGATCCATGATCTGCTCGGAGCAAAGACGAGACGACGATCAAAGCAAGCAAGGTCAGTTTTGGATTTTGGGAGGATTTTGGGAGAGGATGGAACGAACGTACTCGGTTTCCTAGGTTTTGACCTTGGAAGGATGGGTAGATGAAGAGGCTGGCTGTTTTGAGGAGGGGAGATGAAGAGTCAGTGAGGGAGAGAGGGAGAGAAGTGGAAAGGGATGGATGGGAGGGGGGGAAAAACGAACAGATCATGACTCTCCCAGTAGCGAGATCACACAGATCTGGATCGTTCCCTCCACTGTCGATTGTTTCAATAGAGGCCCTTTAAAAAACAACAAAGAGGTGTTCGCGTCAACTTCGTCGAAGCGTCGAAAGGGGGAAGAAGAAGAGGAGAGGAAGCGACTCACATCCCCACGGGTACGAGTCCAAGAAAGAAGAGACAAAGGAACTCGACTCCAAGTTGGCAGCGACGAAGACGACCTGGAAGACTATCTTCTCCCCAGCCTGGAACAGTGCGGTGGGTGAACAAAAGAACGAACGAAAAAGTTCAGCTCTTCAGGGAGAGAGGAGGTTGAAGAAGCCCGAGGGGAGGGAAGGAGAAAGTCGAGCTCACCACAAGCGATCCTCATCTTCCTGAGCTCCTCCTCGTCGTCCGGTATGGTCAACCGATAACTCAACTCGGCCTCCGAGCTCCGAGACGTCGGCGGTAGTGTTTCCGAGTGTTCCATCTTTTTCAAAGGAGATTGTAGTCGAGGGGGGAGAAGCACGAAGGAGGACTCTTGTCAGTCGAAAGGAAAGAGTCGAGCGCTCGATTTCGGACGTCCCCTTCCCTCTCAACGTGCATGCAGATCAAGGCAGCAGCAACTAGAACACTTTCACCGCTGCTCTTCTCGAAACCTCGCCTCCTACTCTCTCTTCAACCCAATCGAGTCATGTCCAGTCTTTCCTACACGCCTGACCGAGCAGCTGAGCTCAAGGAGAACATCGAGGCCGTTTGGGCTCAAGTCCGCGAAGCTGGGACGGATAAGGTCAGTTCCACCACTACTATTTCTTCCATCTAGAGCTCTGGTGATAAGCTGATCGTGTTCTATCGCTTCTATAGTCTCGACTTGTAGCTATCTCGAAGGTTCGCTCTTTGTCGATGGGTCGAGAAATGCCCAAGACCAACGAGCTGACCTTCGCTGCCCTTCCCTTCCCTTTCTCTTTCCCTTTCGTTCGTGACTCGACCTCTTCGCAGATCAAGCCTTCTTCGGATATCATGGCTCTCTACGACGCTGGACAACGTCACTTTGGAGAAAACTACATCCAGGAGCTCTCCGATAAGGCTAAAGAGGTCAGTTTGGATCTCAAGGAAGATCGATGAGCTTCGTCTTTTCTCGCTGGAGCTGACTTCAAAACCTCTTCTCCGTAAAAACCCAGCTCCCCAAGGATATCCAATGGCACTTTGTAGGAAACCTCCAGAGCAACAAAATCAAGCTCGCTACAGGTCAGTTTCAATCTCCATCCATCCATCCTCTCTCTCTTCCTTCTTGTCTGCTCGCGCTCGATCTCCTCCCTCCCTGTTCTTCCTTCGTCTTCCCTTTTTTTTCACCGCACCCTGTCTGATCCCCAACCACGTTTTACCTATCCATCTCTCTCCCCCTTTCAAGCCATCCCCAACCTCTTCGCCCTCGAATCCCTCGAATCCATCAAAAAAGCCACCCTCCTCGAATCCCAACTCTCCACCCTCTCCCCTCCCCACCCTCACCCCCTCAACGTCTTCCTCCAAATCAACACCTCCTTCGAATCCAACAAATCAGGAATCCCACCCCTCCCCTCACCCACCACCAGCCCTCTTTCCTCCTCCTCCTCCAAAGAGATTCCGGAGATCGTCGCGCTGGCGATGCACGTCGTGAAGGACTGTCCTCACCTTCGTTTGCTCGGGTTGATGACGATTGGGAGTTTTGAAGCCAGTCATGCTGAGGAGGGGGTTAGGAACCCTGATTTCTTGAAGTTGGTGGAGACGAGGGGGTTGTTGGAGGGGATTTTGAGGGATGAGGAAGGGGTGGAGGAGGGGAGTTGGGGGAGGAAGAGGGAAGAGGGAGGAGGGTTGGAGTTGAGTATGGGGATGAGTGCGGATTTTAAGGAGGCTTTGAGGGAAGGGAGTGATAATGTTAGGGTTGGAACTAGGTGAGTTTGGTCTTCTGTTACTGGGTGGGAAGGGGAGGGATGTTGGAGTTTAGAGGTCGAAGGGAGGACGCGACGACGAGAAGGACGCGAAATGGAAACGAAAGCTGATCGCGTCTCTCTTCTTTTACTTTTCCTCCTCCTCCTCAGTATCTTTGGTGCTCGGCCTACCAAGCCTTGATCTCGATGACTGCATGATCTTGCCGAACCTCCTTCTCTTCTAATTGAACGCGAGCAGCAACAACATCACCCTCTCTCTCCTCTCTCTCTCAATCCTCCTCACTCCCACTCCCCTTCCCACTCTCTTCCTCCTCCTCCTCCTCCTCCTCCCTCCCACCAACCAACCCCTCCACCTCCCTCCTCTCCTCCTTCTTAACCCTTTCCCTTTCCCTCCCCCTCCCAACACCTCTCGTCGTCGTCGTCGTCCTCTCCCTCAAACTCATCCTCCCCATCCCCTCCATCGCTGGCAGTCCCACAGGCGGTGGTTTCGGCAGCCAATGCACCCAAAGCTCAGGTAATCGACGACGACGAGAGGTGTGCGATGAGGAGGGAGGAGGGGTGAAAGTGTAGATGAACGCCTATGTATCCCGAAGGGGAAGAAGAGGATGAGCTCGCACGAACGCGTTTGTTGACGAAGGAGAGATAGGTAGTGCTCACCTTCCCAGATTCGTTCGTCATCCCTCCTTTTAGCAGGGAGTTGCAAGCAGGTGAAGATGAAAGGATCCCTGTACGAGAGAGAATCCAAGCTCGTCAGCCTGCGAGCTTGAGAGAGAAGGAAGAGAAGGGAAGGGAAGTGGATCACTCAACTCGTCGAGCGAGAAGTTTGGGAACTCTGCAACTTCATCGAATCTCTGTCAATCCTCTGTGAGAGGGAGGGAGAAAAAAAGGGATGTGATAAGAATCGAGGGAATCGACTGATCTCCAGTGAAAGGAAAACAGTTCTTGTCCAACGAAGAAGGACCGGAAAGGTAAAGCTCCCAGGGATCTGTTGCGAGGTCGATTCGAAGGGTGGCTTTGAGAGACGCGTCCGAGCGAACCTGTTTTTGAGGTTTGTTGGTTGTCAGTCTCGCTGGGAAGGTGTGAGATGAGAGCAACAAGGGTTTTGGGGGCAGGGGGCTGACCTTGAGTGGGTAGACAGAAGGGAAGGAGAACCAGGAGGTCATGGTTGTTGGTTAATCAACGACTCGCTCGTTGTTTTTTTCGAGCGAGGAGTCCAAGTCGTCTCGCTCTCGTTCCTCTTCTTTCTTTCTTTTTTGCACGGAGAAGTTGAGTGAAGCGAAGAAAGAAAGAAAGAAGAGTCGTGTAAGAGTAGAGAAAAAGCACCACCTAGTAGTTGCTGGAGTATAATGAGAAGCGTAAGGTAAATAAAAAAAAGCGGAAGGAAAAAAAAAGCTATACGAGGCGACCGGAAAAGCGCGTGAGGTTTGAGAAAACGGAGAACGGGAGAAAATGCAAAGAAGAAACTGGTCTTGAAGAACGTCAACGAATCTGGAAGAAGAGAGAGAGAGACCATAAGGGTAAAAAAAGAGAAGGCTACGGAAAGGGTGGTAATCAAGTGAGGTTTTGGGAGGACTGCTAGAGCCCTCCATGCTAAGAAGGAAAATGCTAGGGAATCGAGAGAAGAGAGAAGAGAGAGAGACGAGGCTGGAACGAGAGAAACAGGAAGGACGTAAGGTAAGAGAAAGAGAAACGTGTGTGAGAAAACGAGAAGGGAAAGAGTTATCAATGAGCGTCGTGAAGAGCAAAGAAAGTGGGAGCATGCGGCAAGAGAAGACAGGAAGGGCGAAAGAAAGAGAAGGGACGGAGGGAGAGAGAGAGAGAGATAGAGAGAGAAAGAGAAACAAAAACGGAGTTTGAGAAGACATTGGCGAGAGATAAGAAATCGAGAGAGGGAGAAGGGGAAGGAAGATATACGAAAGACGAAGAACGTTGGCCGAGGAGGTGTTGGCCGGAGGAAGGGTTGGGTAGGAGGAGGGAGGGAGGGAGGGAGGAAGGGAGGACGCGACGATTGAGCTCATCGTCCTCGTCCCATGAGGGCGACCATCGGCACCGACTTGGTTCGATCCATAGCGACCCTCGCCTTGAGCCTGTTGACGGGTCCAGCGGGTCCGAGCAAGTTCCTGGACTTGGAAGCGGCGCAAGGGCTTCCGAGCGATCCATCGGCAGACGAGAAAGACAAGTCCGAGTGTTCCTCCTCCTCGTGAACCATCATTCCAGCTGCTCGACGTTTTCCTTGAGCGGCGGTAGCGGCGGCGAAGGCGAGAACGGGAGGTCCTGAAGAGTGAGGTCGAACGGTAGCGTTGGAGAAGAGGGAGTTGGAGTGGTTGGAGGGGACCTCTCCTTGCCAGGATTGGGCTCGACCGAACTTCCTGCTTCGGAACTCCTGGATGTCGGTGGATCGCCTGTCCTGGTAGAGAGGATCGTCCATAGCGACGTAGCGGCTGGGGTTGCAGGTAGACTGTAGAGGATGAAGAAGAAGAACGAAAGAGGTCAGGACGAAGTTGGAGGAGGAGAAGCGACGACGAGAGGAGACGAAGAACGAACGGGTCGCTGCTTGAAGAACTCGAAGTAGCCTCCCTCGAGAATGTAGACCTCGGGGTAGTAGAGAGAAGGGTAGGAGGGTTGGTTGAGAGCTCGATCTCCGGTTCGAAGCTTCTTGGCGCTGAGAGAGAGAAGGAAGGAAAAGAAGAGAAAGGTCAGTCGACGTTCGAGAAGAAGCTCGAAACGAAACCGCGCTCGAACTCACATCTCAGGACCTCTCTTTTTAGAGAACTCGCAGTGGAAGACGATGATCTGCTTTCCTCCAGGTTGAGCTCGGTGAGCGCTCGTGCTGGGCTCAGGCAACGGCGATCCATCGGCGTAGATTCCAGCTCCAGGAGTGAGGAGGTAAGAGTGGACCTGCTCCTCAGTCTGGACGTTGACGGCTCCCTGGATGTGACCTCCGGCGTACTCGTATCCGAATCGGCAGTCGATGATGTGGAACTTGGAGACTTCCGAGGCGTACTTTCCGTTGATGAGATCGTCGAGCTGAGGGAAGGAGGAGAGAAGAGAACGAGTCAGGACGAGTCGATTGCGAGAACGACGAGAAACGATGGAACAGAAAGGAACTCACAGTCGAAGCCTTGATCCTCATCAACCCATCCTCCTTCGCACTGTGGCAAGGCAAGATCTTCCCATCCTTCTCGTTGCTCCCGAAACCTCCAAACATCGACGACGGGCTCTCCTTCATCGGCGACTTCATCGCACACTCGGCGGCCTCTCCCTCTCGAGCTGGTCGGAAAGCTGGAGTTCCATCGGCCAATCGAACGACTCTGGAGTGGTGCCGTTGAGCGTACTCCTGCTGGACTCCGACGGAAGGTTGGGAAGGCGAATCCTCGAACTGTGACGAGTTGCTGGCCGACGGCGAAGAGTCGACCCGAAGCTCGACGTGAACCTGCTCGGTGGAAACGGAGTAGGCTCGTCGCATGGGAGGAAGAGCTCGAGGGAAGGTGGCTCCGGAGAAGAGGCTCGCGTCGGTAGGAAGAGGAGGAGCGGCTCCGTTGGCGAGAGAGGTGTTGGTGAGGATGGGGTAGGCGGAGGATTGAACGGGAGAGGTGTTGGCGTCGTCCATGTTGTTTGAAGTCTGGAAGTGGGCGAGAGGAGGTCGCTTGTAGGGTCCGAGTCGAGATCTGGAAGCGAGGGTCGCTGCTCGAGGACCACCGAAAAGAGGACCAGAGGAGGGTCCAGCGGAGAAGGCTCGATCGAAGAGGTTTCCTCCTCCTCCTCCTGAAGACCGAGTGCTACCGAAGGACGACCGTTTCGAGGAGGGAGAGGACTCAGGCGAGGAAGATTGAGGTCGTCCGAAGGTGGTTTTGTGAGCAGAAGCGGTGGATGGGGAGCCAGTGAAGAAGTCGTCGTAGCCTCCTGCTGATCCGAACGAGGCGAGTTGAACCGGCGAGGCTGGGATGGAGGGGAGGAAGGGTTCGTCGTCGACGTCCATGTCGAGGGAGGTGCGAGGAAGGTATTCCTGGGATGCTGGGCGATGGAAGGTGGGGACTGGACCGGTTTCTGGGAAGACGGGGTCGGACTAAAAGGAGGGAGGAGGGAGAAGGGAAAGCGACGACGAGATGGGAGGAAAGCAAGCGCGTCAACAATCGACTTCCTTCTTCGACCTCGCTCGCGACGGTGAAAACGATGAAAGATACACTTACGTCGCGTCGAGACAGCGGCGCTACAGGAGCGAACAACTTCCCTCCTCGTCTCAGTTCAGATCCTCCTCCCATCGTCTTCACGGTCTTCCACTGGCTCGGCAACGGCGCTCTCGTCTTCACTCCCGAAGAAGTTTTTCCAGCGGCCAACGTCGACGGCGATCCGCTCGAGGAAGAAGGAAAAGCTGGAGGTCCCATCAACCCTCCCAAAGCCTTGACCGTTGTAGGACCAGGGGCTGCTGATCGCGAGGGGAGGTCCATGTTGACCGAGATTTCCTTTCCGAACGCTCGTCGACTGGATCCCAAGGCTGAGGGAACGGCCTTCTTCTGCTCTGCCGACTCTGAGCGAACGCGAGAGAAGGAAGGACGAGGAGGAGGTGGTGAAGGTCGACGAATGGTTTTGATAGAAGATGAGGAGGAGGAGGCGTTGAAAGGAGGAGGAGGAGGAGGCGGGCGAGAGGGGGCTTCGAAGTGATGTTTGGAAGATTTGGAGGAGTACGCTGGCGAAACGTCCATCGCCGAGTGATGGGATGCCGGCAGAGGAAGGAAGGGCGACCCAGGCGAGACGTTTGGAGAGTGGTAAGCTGGTCTGTCGGAGGTTATCGACATGGACGAGGCGAAGGAGGCGTCGACGTCCAGTTCCTCGTCTCCTGGAAGGTACGGCGAGGAGGGACCTCCTCCTCCGAAGAGAAGATTTGAACTGAAGGTGTCGAGAGGCGGCGGTGATGAGGAGTATCCATATACGTCGGTCATGGTGAAGGGAGGATGGGGAGGGTGGTGGTGGTCGTGTGGTTAAGGGAGGAGGAGGACAGGATTGAGAGGAAAGGCGGGGAAGGGCGAGGGTCGTTGAAGTTCTGTGGTTCAACGAAGGAGGATTGAAACAAAGAAGGAGAAGAGATAAGGATGAGCTCGAGGTATAGATGATGAAGAGTCCAGCAAGAGAAGGTTGGATGCTGTAGGTTGAGGTGGGCGGGAGGAGGGAAGGGAGCCACGAGGGAAGGAAGGAAAGGACTCACGAAGAGGAGGAAGGATCGGTTTCTGATGAGGTCAAGCGTGGAAGAGAGAAGCTCTTGTAAAATCGTTGGGATGGGAAGGTTGAGTGAAGCTGGTGGTGCTTTATGATGATTCGTTGTCGTTGAAGGAGAGGAGGGAGGATGGGTCGTCTCTCGAGGTTGGGTTTGACAGGAAGTTCTCTGAGGGGGAGAGGGAGCGACCGAAGGGGGGCTGGTACGACGATGGAAGCTCGTTGGCTGCTCTGCAAGACTCAAACGAAGACCAGATTCGAGATGGGAGTCGAGATGGGAGGAGGGGCGTAGAGGAGGAACCGAAGGAGGAAGAAAGAAAACCGTCGAGAAAGGCGAAAGGGGGAAGGAAGGATTCGAGGGGAAGAGATGGATGTTGAAGGAGACGGAAGGTGAAGGGCGTGAATGAGGGTGAAGGAGGGGAGGCTTTAGAAAGAGCATTCGCGTCTAGCCCCCTTCGATCAAAAGAAAGCAACCGAGGGGGGAAAAAAACTCACGACGAGGGACAAGATTTATCGATTGCTGAGATGCTGGACGTTTGGGCGAGGAAAGAAAAAAAAACGAACAAAGGAAGATGCAGGAAATGCAGGCAAGCTTCAGGCTTCGAGGAATGAATGGACGGAGGACGGGGTTGAGTTCGCAGACAAGCTCGAACCACCGCTCGAACCGAAGTTTGAATCGAAACAAGCTGAATGGCCAACGCGTCAGAGAAGTAAATAAGTGAGTCCGACCCTTGCGGGGAAGGAGATCCTCAGCACAAAGGGCATTCCCTGCGCGGCTTGACTTTGGCTCATCTTCTACGGTCTGTTGCCGCGTCGCTCTCTTCACAGATCTGCCCTGTTCTCCTTCGGCCTTTCCCGACGTTTCTTCTTCGATTAAATGAGCAAGCTTGACCTTGGAGAGCGTCCAGTCCCAGATATTCGGTAGCAGAGGAGGATTCCAGTAAAACCCTGCATTAGAAAGAGGATCCCAGAGCGAGGGAAGAAGGTTGGAACCGTGGCTGCTTTCTTTTTGTTCCGCGACCCCGCATCAAGGAACTCTGTCAAAGGGCGATGGGCGATCCCATTTCTACCGATCGACATCTCAGATCCCCAGAAGGTGGGTCTCAGCTTCTCCAGACGGCCCTTCGGAGAGACACCGACGGAGCCTTCAGGCAGAGAACAAAGGAAACCGATGAGCTGCTCTCGTTTCAACACTTCCCTTTGTGGTCAGTTCTGCTGTTCCCTTTGAAACCCCTGATTTATACAGCTTCGAGCCGTCTAGGTTGCATCTGTTTGAGACTTTTTTCATCCCTTTCAGCCCTCGAGCCGAGCTGAGGAAGGAAGAAAGAAAGAGCGAAGAAGTCAGCTGCAGCACGCTCAACCAAACGACCTCACCACGAAAGCTTCTTCAAAGGAGGGTTTGGTTCGCTTGTTCTTCGGGCTATTCCTCACAGAGCCAGCCTTCAGCAACCTTCTGAATTCAATTTGTTGCTCTTTTTCAAGGAGGAACCCGAAGAGGGCTTGATCTACAGCAGCTGTAAGTCGTAGATCTCCTCAACGGGGCATCCAGTGTTCTTCTTGAGAAGGTCAAAGGGAGCTCATCGGAAGAGCGAGGGATCAAGGAATGTATCACCAAACCGGTATTCGAGCCTGAGAAGAGAGTATAAACCAAATACGAAAGGAAGGAAGGAATCAAAGCTTTTGCCGCGCTTTTCATCAAAGTCAGTCGCGCGAGAAGTGAGTCGAGCTGATTTTCTCATCTTGATATCTGCTAGAGCGAGGTGAGGACTACTCTTGAGAGCAGCGGGAAGAGTAGGTGGGTTTCGAGAACCTGGAAGGGCTACGTTCGAGAGATCCTGCTGTTGTTTCGATCTAGCGAAGAACGGGAGCGGAAAGGATTGACGACGCTGCTCTCCGAGTTGAGAAACGCGATCACAAAGGGAACTGCAGAAACAGGAGTGGCAAAGGTCTGTAGATGCGTACTACCCACATATGTAGCATCTCCATCGCTACGACGAGTGAAAAAAAAAAAAAAAAATGGCCTGCTCGGACGAAAAAGCCCAACCGAAACGGAAAACACGACGCGTCTCGACTGCTCCCCCTCGCTCGCAGCCTTCGAAAGAGCTAGCCCAACTCTCAGCCCGATCTTCTTGGAATGAGTCTTTCTGGTTCAGGCTCGCTTTCTGAGTCGGCTCCAGGTCGTAGATCGTTCGACGCGTCGGCTTTCTCGCTCGCTTGGTATCGCGATCGCTCTTTCTCTTCCTCCCGACACCAGATTCCCAGCGCGTGATCTCTAGCAGCAAACCTTCATCGCAGCAGGGGACTTAGTCGCGATGGAACGCGGATAGGGGTGGCAGAAATGTGAAGTTGGAGCAGCAGCAGGCCCAGCCCAACCCCGACGGCGGTTGATCCTCCTCCCTCCCCCCGCGGAGAAAACCCCCTCGACCTGTTTTACAGATTTCTGGCAGCACGAACCCCGTCCCTGAGCTGGACCTTTCACACGGTTTCACCCTTTCCTACACCTTCTGAAGTGTAAACCTGCGAGATGAAGGCTAGGCTGTGAGAAGCAGAACTGAGCGCGAAAGGGAGAGGCGGACGTCGTCGACACTCGTGAGATGTCCGTCTTCAGCACTGAGGGAAGCATTCACTCCGATCAGTAGTCTTCTTCCTCTCAGTGCCTCAGGTTGAGCTATGTAGCTGCGAGGAGGGAAGAGTCGACGGCTCAGGTTGTGCTTCTCTCGTCGCGTCGCGCTGTTAGCTGTTTCCATCATTTCCGTTGGAATCCTTCTCTCCTCCATCTCTCCACCAATGCAGGAAAATCATAAAATTCGTAAGATAATGCAAAGATCACTCAGCAAGATTGTCCGTTCTCCTCTTCGTCGCCTTCGTTCTTTTCTCCCTCCCGCTCTCCCCTCTCTCCCTGCCTCCTGCCTTCCCTCTCAACCACACTCCTCTCCTCGTCTATTCCGAAAAACCTTCTAAGCCCTCCCACCGCCGCACGAAAACTTCCCCTTCCCACCTTTCCTCCCACCAAACCACCCAAAGAAGAACCACCCGACGAACAGCCCAGCGAGCAGAGCCACGACGACGACGACGACGGCGATGGCGATCTTGCCTCCTTCAGAGAGTCCACCGGAGCCGCGGCAGGGGTAGGCCTCGTCGCAGGGGGAGCCGGGTGGAACGGAGTAGGCGTCTGTGGGAAGAAGGGGAAGGGGAGGTCGAGTGAGGAAAGAGAGAGGAGGAGAGAGAGAGGAGAAACGAGACTTACTAGCAGCGAGAGTCGTGTAGAATGGAGCCGTGTTGGGTAGCCGAAGGAGAGATTGAGCGGCTAGGGTGAGGAAAGGAGCGTTGTAGTCCAGGGCGATCTAGAGAGAGAGGAATCAAAGACGAGACGATGAGCTCGAGTTGAGACGCGACCGAAAGGAGAGAGATGAAGAACAACTCACCTCAGTCTCAACGTAATCCGACCGTTTATCAAAGAATCGATCCTTCTTGTCCGCTGAAGTCGACCAAGACAAGACGAAGAAGAAGATCAGCGACGCGTCGCAGGTCAGACGGACGGAAGAGAGAAAAGAACGAAGAAAGACTCACGTCCACCAGGAACAGCTCCGTAGAGAACATAAGCAGAGTCGACAGGATCGGTATCGATACCGTTGATGTTGGACCCTCCAGCAGCCATAGCTGAGTGAGGGTTCTTCGGCGAGTTGGGGTTTCTGGATACGCAGAAGGAAGACGAGATTAGCCATCTTGTCTTGTCGAAGCCGAAAGAGGAGGACGAGAGACAAGACTCACTGTCCAACCACGTAAGGCGCACTCATAGGGTTGTTTCCGAGAGCGTAGTCGATCTGGGATTGAGCGTAGGTCTGTTTGAGAGAGGAAGAGAGAAAGGAGAGTCAGCGTTTGTTCGACGAGACGAGAAGAGGAAGGTTCACGCACAGTATAGCTATCTCCCTTGCTCGTCGAGCTCGCGAGAGGAGCATACCGAAGCATCAACATCGCGGCGTTGAGAGCAGGGTTTAGACTCGCTGCGTCAGAGTCTCCATCGTACTGAGTCGGCAAAAGACGAAAAGAAAGAACGAACGTGAAGTCAGCCCTCCTTCTCTTCCTCTCCCTCTACTCGCCTCGCCTCTTACAAAGCCGAGGAAGAACACACTCACGTAAAGCAAACCTCCCCTTGTCTGTTTCGCTCTTCCCTGCTCGTTAACGATCCCATCGAACATGGTCTCGCACACCGATCTCCATCCGGTCAGGTTGGCGTCGATTCCGGCGTTGGTCGCGAGTTGAGGTCGAGCGAGGGCGATTTGGGTGAAGAGAACTGGGAGAGCGGGAGTCATGGCTGTGAGACAACGCGAAACAAAGAACAAAGAACGATGAAAGAAGAGTCAGCGAGGTGCGGGGCGAATAGAGAGAGTTGAAGGTGGAAAGGAAAGGACAGAAGACGGAGACGTACAATCCCAGTTGAAGACGGTGTTGGCAGGAACGAGCTTCGAGGACTGGTACAGGGTAAGAGCGTCTTGGTAGTACTGAGACTCGTTGGTCGCAAGAGCCATCTGCACGAAACACAAACACGACGGAAGATCAGCTCCCGCCCGTCGACGCGTCTCTCCGACCCCTCCTCCTCCTCCCTCCTCTCCAAACCCAACCCACGTCTTTTCAAACTCACCCAAAGACCTCCCCAGACCATCCCATCCTCCCACCCACTACTCGCATACACCCCCTTCGCCTGCGGCACCGCAACCTGATACACCTGTCTCGTCGTCGAGTTCGCAAACGAGTACAGATCCCTCGCGTGTCCCAGCAGCGTCGACGCGTAGCTTTGATTCGCTAGAGCAGCTGGCGGCGAGTAGGCTGAGGAGGTAGTGGTGAGAGGATTGTTGGGAGTGTAGAGGAAAGCGGCGGAGGCGAAGGCTGCTGCTGCTGAGGCTGCAGCGTCTGTTCCAGGAGAGGATGAGTTGATTTGGTAGGCTGGTCGGGGAGAGGGGATGGAGAGGTCACCGCCCCAGTAGCTGCGAGGATAAAGAAGATAAGAAGTGATAGGGAGAACGGAGGAAGGAGGGAAGCAAAGGAAGAGTCAGCCAGAGCAGCGAGAGATGAGAACGCGTCGAACACCTCAACTCTTCCCTCTCCCTCCCGCCTTAACTCACTTATTATCCACGCTCGCCTCCCCAACCTGAACGAACAACGTCTCAGATGAAGGATGAGCCTTGATCAACCAGTCCAACCCGTATCTCACTGTATCAAACCAACAAACGAGTCAGACTTTCCTCCTCACTCAATCTTCAACTCCGCCCTCGCTCGCTTCTCTCTCCTCCTCTTTCTCCTGGACTCACACATCCTGTCGAGATAGAGCGTCTGCTTGGCCGTCTCGTAAGCTGTTCCGTAGTCGATAGCTCCCCAGGAAATCGAGGCGAGGACGAAGGTCTGCGAGGAAAGGGAGGAGGAGAGTGAGCTCGCGAAGGCCGAGGAGGGGGCCGGAGAGGAGGGAAGGGCAGGGACGAACGAGAGGATAGGTGCATTTGAGGTAGTCTACCAGAAACGAGAAGCTTCGAGTCAACTTCGAAGCTCTATCACCAAGAGGCTTAGAATCGGCTACTAACCTCCAGCATCGTAGTACCTTCAGAAGCAGAACGAAAAGCAAACGACCAGTCAGCTCGAGCTGAATCGTCTTCCTTCCTCTTCGCTTCCCTCTCCTCTCTCTCCCCTTCACTCGAACTCACCCTCCAACCAGATCGACGCCCTCCACACTCCCATCATTCAAAGCACTATCGTTCCTCCACTCGACCCGATTCCCAACAACCACACCCCCTTCTATGGCTGTTTCCTCGCTGAGTTTCCCCGACCGTTGGGCGTCGTAGAACCAGATGAGATTCCCGAGCAGGTTGGACCATTGGTCTGTTGCGCTGAGAGAAGAGCCGGGGAGGGAGGAGGTAGAGGATGGTGGGGAGTAGAAGGTGTTGCTGTTGTTGTTTTGGGCGAGGGTGGGAGAGGAGGAGAGGAGAAGGAGGAGGGAGGGAAGGAGGAGGGAGGAGGAGAGCATGATGAGGGGTTGAGCTTGGTTGGGTTTTGGAGGGAGGTGGTGGTTGGAGGAGAAGGACGATGTTATGTAGGTTTAGGGGATAGGTTGGAGAAGGGGCTAGGCTATGTACGCTCCATAGAGGTTGCCTTCCTGATGGTCGAACGTGGTGGTTGGGCGAAAAGAGAGAAGCAGAGGCGAATGTCACCTCTTCATGATCGACCCGCGGACATTTCGGGATGGGACCGAGCCTGGGCTTTGGAACGAGAAGGTTTTCTTTCAACGCCATCTCGAAAATATTCTTTCTCTCTGTCCTGGTCCTGTGCGAGAGTCGAGTTGAGCTCAGACGAGGCAAGAAAAGTGAAGGCGCGTCGACGATTCTAAAAGAAGCAACAGAGGCAGAGCTCATTCGATGACCGATCTCGCTCTCTCTCGCCGGAAACATATTAACTAGTGAAAAGCAAACGAGAAAAAGAAGAGGAAGGAGAGTGTGCTTGTAGTCGGACTAGCATAGTGACGTTCCTGGGCTAGTGCTACGGATGAAGGAGAAAGGGAAGCATTAAGTACGAACGAAAGAAGAGTCGAAAGGGTCGCGAGTGAGCGCGATGCTGGAGATGGATTGGGGTTTGAAAAGGGAGGAGGGTATAGTTGAAGGGGGGGCAAAAAGCAGAGCGTTGGTATGGTGTGTAGTGAGGGTTGAGCAGGAGCGAGTACGGTGAGGCGAGGCGAGGAGGGAGGGAGTGGGTGTGGAGTTCGAGTCGGGGACGAGCGAGTGAGGTCCGTTCCAGCTTTCCTACATAACGACGCAGCATCCTGTCGCTGGAGGAGCTGTAGTAGACGAACGAGTAGATGAGCAAGGGAGGAGAGAGAGAGCAAAGAAAAGAAAAGAGGAAAGAGGTCAGCGGAACGAACACGCGAAGAGGAAGGAGGTCGAGTCGAGGTCAACATGAGCTTGAGCTCGGAGGACGTACCGAAAGGATCATCCTTTTTGTCAATCACACCCCACACACTAGGCACTAGAGGATCCCTGGTAGTTTTGCAGAACCGAATCAACCTAGATCGTGATAAAGGAGGAGAGAAGGAAGTCAGAGGAGCGTTCCTTCGAACGAGAGGAGCACAAGGGAAGGCACGGAGAGGTCGGGGGTTGTTTCAGACGAGCGTGTCCTTCCATCGCTCGTTCTGCAGCCCTGCAGCAGTACATTGAGCCCCATCCTGAGAGATCTAAGCAGTCTATACTACTCGAGAAGAGCGATAAGGAAGGAGGTTTGTGTCTTCCTTCCTTGCTTTTGACTTTACACCTCTGAACTCATGTCTCCGCCCTTCCCTCGACGCTCCAACTCGCCACTCCTTCCTTCCAGTTTATCTCTCCTTTTCCTCCTTCCTGTGTAGACGATATGAGAGGATGTACTCACGACTGCGAAGCCTCTGACACTCTCACTCTGGGTCTCTGCAAGTCGTCCGTGAGTCGCTGGTTGTGCTCTGTCAATCGACGGAGTTTGAGCTCTTGCATCGCTGCGTCCATCGAAAGCGAAACGAAGTCAGTTTGGGCTCGAATAGCTGGCGAGAAAGTGTGAGAGGAACAGCTACTTACACTGCTTGTGCGGACGAGTGGACATGGTGGGCTAGGAAGGCTGGATGGGAGGAGGGAGGGAAGGAGCTGTTTGAGAGGGGAAGGAGGAGGAGGAGGGGAAGGAGCGCGAGCGAGAGGATGAGCCAACGCCTTGGAGTCGCTGAGGTCGAACGGGAGTCGATTCGGACGTACGATACGAAGGGGGAGAGAGAAGGAAGGGAGGAAGAAGGAGAAGGGAGGAGGTGTCGAAGTTGGAGGATGCTGGTCGTTGGAGGGGAAGAGGGAGCAGGGAAGGTGGCTGTCGACTTCGTTCCTGAATTCATCTTCCCAACTCCCATGATCGCATCTTCCCTCTTTCTTCGCTCTAGACCCCTAGTCCTCAGGTCCAGCCTTCTCTCTGCCCTCGCTCGTCCACTCTCAACAACCACTCTCCCCCTCCTCGCTTCAGCTCGACCAACTCGTCGACGACGAACGGCTCAAGAGTTCCTCGCCGTTCCTCGACGAGCTCCAGCTGCGACTCCTCCTCCCCCAGGACAAACTGGGTCTCCCATTCTCGAGCAGGCGAGGCAGGTCTTGGTAGATGTTCCAGAGGATAGTAGAGGGGTGCTCAAGAGTACGCATGGATCGAGAGTGCTGCTCGAACAGAGTGCACTGGTGATTACGAGGTCAGCTTCAACCTTCCCTTCCTCTCTCTTTGGTCCTCGATTTTGAGCTTTCTTTCGACCTTCCATGGCCTCGCTGACTTCTCTGCCACCTCGCTACTCGCCTCTTTGATCTTCCCCAGAAAAATCGAGATGATGAACATCTTCCTTGGTTCGCCTCAGCTCTCTCTGCCTCCCTCTCTCCCTCCACCCTCCACTCCCCTCCGTTCCTCTCTCGCGTCGTCGTTCCTCCTCTCATCTTTCTGACTTCCCCATCTCTTTTTTTTATCGAATCTGGGTACTCTGCAGGCTTTGAGCAAGGCAACCGCTACCAAATCTGCAACCCTGAAGGCGAGCCCGTCGGGTTCATCGCGGAGGAAGCCCAAGGCTTGCTCGGAACCGTCTCGAGACAGGTCCTCAGGACGCATCGTCCGTTCAGAGCGGTGATCATGGATGTGGAGGGGAATCCGATTTTATGGGTGAGTGATTCAGTCTATCTTCTGTCTTTGTGGGACCGCGCTGGAGGGTGAGAAGGAGGAAGGAGCAGGGTAGAGAGAGCTGACCTTTCACTTTGTCGTTTTTCGATCTCCCTTCACAGGTCCGTCGCCCCTTCCAATTCATCAACTCTCGCATCTTCGTCCAAGCTCGAGAAGGGAAGGATGCTCCTCTGGTCGGAGAAGCTCAGCAGTGAGTCCCTCTACCCTTCCCACAATGATCTCTTCCCTTCTCCCAACCCAAATCAAACTCACACCTCTCTCTCTCTTCTCTCACCTCCTCCCTCGTCCCCTCTTCCCTTCTTCGTTCTACTCTCTCTCTCTCTCAGAGACTGGCACCTCTGGCGACGAAAATACAACCTCTTCCTCTCCCGTCCTTCCACCGATCCTTCCACCGGCACCCTCGTTCCCTCCTTCGATCAATTCGCCTCCATCGACGAACGGTTCTGGTCCTGGGAGTTCTGGCTGAGAGATGCGGACGGAAGAGCGAGAGGTAGTGTGAGCAGGAACTTTGGAGGCTTTGGGAGGGAGATTTTTACGGATACAGGTGAGTCTCAGCGAAGGAAGTGAGCGAGACGGCGGAAGGAACCAAGTCGACGCGTCTCGCGAGTTGGAGCTCACACTCCTCTCCTCCCCGTTCCTCTCTTCCCTTCCCTCCCTTTCTCTTTGACATCGCTCTCCCTCAGGAACCTACGTCCTCCGCTTCGACGCCGTGAATGCTGAGATCTCGGACGCTCAAGCTCAAGGACCGATCGTGGATCCCAAGACGGGCGTGGAAGTCATCATTCCTCCTGCGAGCGAAGGAGAAGGGTTGACGTTGGATGAGAGAGCGGTGGCGTTGGCTACTGCTATCTCGAGTGAGTATTCTCTCTTTTTCTGAGCTCCTCCTTCTACCGAGAAGCTTCACGGACGACCTACCGAAAGAACAAGATCTGACCCTTCGCGCGTTTCCTTTTCCAGTCGACTTTGACTACTTCTCTCGCCAGTTCGTATCCTCTCTCCTTCCTCCCTTCCTCTTCCCTCTTCCTTTCTAACCCGTCTCTCTCTCGCTTCTTTTTGCTTTATTTCGCTCAGCTCCTCCCACTCCTCAGGCATGGGTCTCCCGTTCTTCCCCTTCTTCGGAGGAGCAGGAGGTTCTGATCTCGACAACTCTTCCCCTCTCCCTCCTACGATCAACGAGCAAGACGACGGCTCTGAGCTCCCACCTGGGATGCGGGACGACCCTTCCCCTTCCTCTCTTGAACCTGGCTCTGGTTCTGGACTTGGGGCTGGAGCTGGCGGTGAAGCGGGAGGAGAGGGAGAGGAGCGACCTTGGTGGGAGAACGACGCTGCTGGTCAAGGAGGTCAAGGAGATGTTTGGAGAGGGGATGGAGCGGAGAAAGGGTTGGGAGAGGGGGAGGAAGTTTGGGGTGAGGGATCGGAGCCGGGAGGAGGAGGTGGGTGGGGTGGGGGGGGGGAGGTGAAGGGTCGGATTTTTGGTGAGGGAGAGATCTTCTTTGCAGCAGGGAAAGGAAGGAGGGTGTTGCGTGTCTGTGCGTTCTTTTGTGTGAGTCTGAGCTTTTAGAATAATGAATTGAACGATCTTTGTTGGACTTTGGGAAGGGCGAGGAAGGGAGGAAGGGAGGAAAGCAAAAGAGCGCGAGTGAAAGGCGACGCGAAGCCGACACTTTGGAACGAAGAGCTGAGAGCTAAGAGTAGAAAGTCGATGCAGCGACAGCTCTCGGATCAGATCTAAAGAGGGAATTTTTATATGCTCCTATTCGAGGGGTTGAAACCACCAGAGGAGTGTAGAGAGTGATGAGGGGGGGGGGAAGGAAAGAAAGGCAAAGACGCAGGGAGGACGCGTCCCAGGTTCAGCTCTTCTTCCTCTAACAGCACGTCTCCTCTTTTGTTTTGAGCCCTCGTTTGAAGTGGAAACGACGTTAATCATGTACGAGGATGCCACCAAAAGCCTGAAAAACTGAAGAAAACGAGGCTAGAGCGTCGGAAAGCAGAGCGGGGAGAAATTGAGGATTCGCGAAGGCATTGATACTGGAACGCTGGGAAACTCTTCCTGTTGAGGATGAGAGCAGCTACGCGAGAGCTTGAGGGCCAAAAGGATATTTAAAAAAACGATGAGGAGGGCACAGAGAGATTAAAACGATGAGGAGGGCAAAGAGAGATTAAGCTTCGGAGCCGAGGTGGACGATTCCAAGTTCAGATTTTCTTCCTTGAACCAAGTGTTCGCTCTTTTATCTTGAGCCGCCGGAGTATCCAGTCCAGCCATAAGCAAATTCAGGTGTATATCTCTTGAACAGATAAAGCTGCCAAGGCAGAAGAGCGGACAAAGAGGGGCGGGGAGGGAGGAAGCTGAGCATAGAGAATACAATTTGCGAACGCGCTTGCTCCAGAGAACGCTGGAAATCTTCACATGGGCAAGACCCTGAGCCTATTAGCGCTCTGGGAGGGCGAAAAGGGATAAAAAGGCTCAAGGGGAGTAAACAGACAGCTTCCTAGCCGTGGGGAAGGACGCGTCCAGGCTCTTCTTCCTTGAAGAAAGCGTCCCCTCCGTCTTTTTCAGTCTTCCGTTTGCTTTCTTTAGCAGATAAAGTCCCATGCCATCTGTTTTGTAAAAGCAGGACCTTGTGAACCTGAAAAAGCCGAAGAAAAAAGCGTCAGGGAAGAGGTCGTAGTAGTCTTTGCTCCAACCTTCGTTTCATTCGAGTTTCCTTTTTTTTGGGGGGAACGAGTTCGATACGATGCGCAAAATACAAAAAAAAAAAAAGGGGAGGGAGGGAGAGCACCTGCAAAAGGCACTTTACGCCCATTGGAACGCCATGAAGCTTTGTGTAGATGATGAGAACATGTCTGTGGGCGTTGGGGACAAAAAGTAAAACAAATTGCTCAAGGGAGCAAAGAAATAGCTTCCTAGCCGGATCGAACGACTGACCTCAACATTACTAGTGTCGCGTTATACCACTAAACCAAGGAAGCTTGATGACTTTGGATCTCAGTATATTAATATGTCCCGCTCGCAAACAAAGCCACTCGTTACCTCTCTCTTCTCTTCCCACCACTTCTATACTCTATACTCTTCATCTCTCACTCTTTCTCTCTCCACTATCTTTTCCCCCAACATCGTCTTCGGTTAGTTCTAGTCTAGGTGATACGATGGATCAACTACAAAAGAAAAAGAAGAAGAAAAGTTGCTTCCTGCTTCCTTCTTCTTGCCCGCTGATGCTGCTAGACCACGAGAACGCAGAACAAGAGGAGAGGGATGGCGGACGAGAGAGGAGGCTTATATTTATTTCAATCCTTCTCGGCTTGGGTTGGAGAAGAAGCGTGGACGGATTTCTTCTTCTTTTGGCTCTTTGTTTGCCTCTCTTCTTCTTCTCCCTCTCTCAATCAATTCAAGACCCCGCTTCCATAGGTTCTCCCGACCTCGCCCTTCTCTTCCTAGCTACTCATCTGCCTCCCTTCGCCCACTCTTCTCTGTCTGTAGCTTCCTTTCGCCCGAAACCTTCCCTTTGCGACCGTGTCGTCAC
The DNA here is from genome assembly GCA_000950635.1 of Mrakia blollopis. NCBI lineage: Eukaryota > Fungi > Basidiomycota > Tremellomycetes > Cystofilobasidiales > Mrakiaceae > Mrakia > Mrakia blollopis. The sequence continues at coordinate 149,598 of BBPU01000128.1, read as the reverse complement.
CTGTCGCATTTCCTTTTGCTCTCGGCCCTCCGTAATCTTCTCGACCCTCTAACTTGGACACATATTGTATACTAGTGTCGCGTTATCTGTTGGCTTGGAGTTGCGGTACCTTTCTACAGTATGACCCAATTGCAGAAATGGTCGCTCTTCCCTCCCCTCCTCTGGCCCTTTCTATGCTGCTATTGCTACGGCAAGGAGAAAGAACTATCTGGGTTTGAACAAGAGTGTTGATCATCTTGAAACTTTCAATTCGGCTTCAAGTCGGGGTGGGGGAGGGAAGGAGATGGCTTCTGCTTTTTGAACGTCGCGCTCGGGGAGCTTTGCTAGACTACCGTCATTTGAGCTTCGAGCAATCCCAGCAAACATACGCCGATCAGCAATAAACTTTTTTTTACAGCTTCCAACTCTTTCCTTGCAGAGACCCTCGGCATCTTCATCCTGGACCGGTTTTCTTTCCCTCCCCGTCTCGCGACGCGTCCCTTCTCCCTTTTCCCTTTCGCTTTGACCTCCTCCATTTCACCGGGGAGACTTCTTATCCAGATCTACCAAATTTCCTTCCCGTTGAGTATGTTTCCACTACCTTATCTCTTCAGGTTCTAGATCCGTTCTCTTCCAACGCGTCTTCTTCTGATCTTCTTTCCTTTCCCCCCCTGCCTTCCTTACCTCTCCGCTCCATAACAAGACCAGTTGAAGAGAAACATCATAGAACTACACCTCTACCAAGTTTGCTCCTCTCCCTTCCACCACCCACCCATCAGACCCAGCAACCCACGTCGCGTCTCCAGTACTCTCCCTCACCCAACCTTCCACAACCCTCTCTCCTTCCTCCCTCCCTTCCTCGTCACAAACACGTGCCCACCTCCCTTCGTCCCTCCGAACGAAAGAACGACGGATTCTTCGGTTTGCGAAGAGGGAGTGTTGGAGGGAGAGAGGAAAGGAAGGCGGTGGGAGATGATGTTCTGCAGCGACGGAGGAAGAGAGAAAGAAAGGACAGAGGATGACAGAGAACGGTGGAAAGAGCGATTTAGATCAGCTTGAGATATTCAAGAGAGATGAAGGAACGAACGAAGGAACGACGAAGAGAGGGTGAGGAGGACAAACTTTGGTGAACGCGAAGATGGAACGGTCCGAGCCAGGGAAGAGAGGGGACTCGACGGAGGACTTGAAGAGCTCGAAGGGGAGATGGGAGTACCTGTTGAAGGAGAACCGACAGAGATCCATTCCTTCTACTCGAAAAATCGGAGGAAGAAGAGCACGCGACTTGAAGACTCACACTTCTACCAACTCGTTCGACGGCTCACTCGTTTCAGCGTGGCCTTCTCTCGGAAGAGTTGAGGCGAGGTAGTGCTCGACTGAAGCTTTGATAGCCTCTCCGTAGGGTCCGTACGACTTCAGATGAGTAGGAGTGAGTGCTGCAACCCAACTGCAGAGAAAGAAGATGGAAGCACAAAGGTCAGTCGCGTCGAGGTAGAAGAAGAACGAGATGATGCTACGTACTCGAGGATGGTAGGTGTGGAGATTGAGAGGAGACATTTCTCGAGAGCAAGGGATCTGAATACGATTCGAAGGAAGAGCTTAGCCAAAATCAAGAGATAGAAAGTGAAGAAAGGAAAGCTTCAGCTCACGCGAGATCGTCCATCGCACCCAGGAGAACGGCAGAAGCAAGGACGCTTCTGAATAACCTCGCTGAGTGAAGAGACTTGATCTCTTCGTGAGGAGATTCGAGGAAGAGTGAGGAGAAGGTGGAGTAGAGATGACCGAGGGAGATGGCGAAACCCTCTGGAGAAGAAAGGGGAGGAAGCATGAGCTCGCGATCGACTCGCGCCAGAGAAGAGTTCAAGGAGAGCTGGTCGAGCTGACCTTCCGTTATCGCTGGCGAGGAGTCGAAAGAAACGAAGATGTCTGGCCCATTTGAGAGTCGAGGTCTGAGAAGAGGAGAGGCTGAGAGGAGGAGTCGATGAAGACGGTAGGAGCGATTGGGAGTGTGCTTTGGGAGGAAGAGAGAGGGAGGAGAGATGAGCTTTGGTGGAGCGAGGAGAAATGAACGCGAGCTGAACGGTTCTCACAAGAATGATATCATGGTAGGCTCCCTTCTGAAACCCAGTCTCGAAGAGTTGAGTGAGGATGGCGAGGCCATGGTCGGTTCTGAAGGAGAGGGAAGATGGTCAGCTCCACCTTCTTTCATCTCCCCTTCAACCAACGCCTCTGCTCTCTCGTTTGCTCCACATCCTTCAAACTCCCACTCCGACAAGCTAAGAGTTCCAAAAGTATGCTGACCTGTTTCCAGCCTGATGAACGCTCTCCCCGATGCTGCTGTCGCCCGTTCCTCCTCCACTCCCGGTTCCACTTCCTTCAGCGATGCTCGAGTCCTCCGAAGCTTCTGCCCAGGGAAGTCGTCCGTCTCGAGTAGGAGTATTTCCATTGACAAGCATGTTGAGCAACCCGGGGAAGCAAGGAAGGAAGGAAAAGGAAGATGGAGGGTGGGAGGGAAGGAGAGATCGGCCGCGCACGATTCTTGACTTTCGACCTTTCGACGCGAGGCGACTCCTCCCTTCTGGCTTCCAACTACAACGACCAGACTCATCGAAATTCACAGAACAACCGCTCGGCCCCTTCCCCACACCCGCAGAGTTCAAACAGACTCAGCGGAATTGTCCAGCAAGAAGGATCACTCGAGATAACGAGCTCGAATCGTTTGTCCCTTCCTTCGCTCGAGCTCATGTCGAGCTCACCCTCCCTTCTCTTCCTCCTCTCCCATCCTGACCTCCGTTCATCCTCTCTCTCATCTTCCAGGTCATCCAAGCCAACTCCTTTCTCTCCTTCATCACCTAGGATGCTCCCCGAACTCCTCCTCCTCCTCGCTGGCCATCCATCCTCCCTCGTTTCACCTTCGCCTTCCTCCTCCAACCCGACCACCTACGTCCTCTCCTCCTCCTACTCGTCCCACTTCCACCCAGGAGAAGTAGCATCCATCAATACTCTCGCCCTACTCGGATTCAGGTTCCGGAAGGTGTCCTCTTGGGTCGCCCGAGCTCATTCGGAAGCAAGGAAGGAGATTTTGAGAGGAAGCATCCCTTCCCCTCCTCGTTCCGACGACGGCGACAGCGACACCGAAGGAGGAGCAGGATCTGCAGAGAACTGGCAGTATCTCGCAGCGATGTGTACGAGACTGAAGGATGTGCTCGAGGAGTATCAGTCGGTGCTGGTCTGGACGGAGGAGAGGGTGTTGATCGGAGACGAAGGGTTTGTAGGTGAGGTCGAAGGCTTCGTTCCTCTCGCGACCCTGCTCGCTACCTTCGCGTCCTGGCAGGCCACGATGGCTTCGTTATCGAGTCTGGTCGACGCTCTTCAAGCTGGTCCATCAATCCTCAATCCATCATCCCAACCGCCACCAGCTCAACCCTCGTCGAAATCCTCCTCCTCCTCCCAACCCATCCCGATCTGGCCTCCCGGTCCTCTCATCACCCTCCTGCACAACCAATACCTCACCTGCTACTCCAACCTATCGACCATCTACCTTCACCTCTCCCACGCAGTACAGCTCACGTTCCTCTCCCAACTCCTCGTCTTCCTCCTTCACGGACTGCCTTGTTCGCTCGCCTATGATCAGGGTCCGGACCCGTTCGCTCTCCAACGACGGACGTACGCGCTCAGGGAGGGAGCCATGCCGGATGTGATAGGGAAGGAGGTGAGAGAAAGTGTGCTTTGGGTTGGGAGAGCTGTGGCGGTGGTGAAGAGGGAAGGGAGGGAACTGCCGAGGGAGATGAGAGCGAGGTTGGAGAGGGTTGTGAGAGGAGTTTGGATTGAGGAGGAGAGGGAGTTTAAGGAAGCCGTAGAACGTGTGCGTGGAGAGGTTGGAGAGTGAGTTCATCGTCTTGTAGCCTTGATGTAGCGATTCAGGAGGACCGAGCTTACTTTCGGACGCGTCTTTCTCTCCAGGTGGCTGTGGCGAAACATCTTGACGAAGAAAGACGTGAAGCAGGCGATTGAATCCTTGTGAGTATCCTTTTCCTGGTATCTATTCCAAGAGTGACGACGCTTGGATGCTGATCTAGGCTTCTCGTCGCCTTGTTCCATCAGCGGCGACATCTTCCTTCATCGAGACGGAGAACTCGCTCTTGCCTTCGTTCGAGAAGTCGAAGACCTCAAGCTCTCCAAACTCGTCCGATCCAATCCCGCTTCCTCCTCCTCCATCATCCGAGAACAGGACATCAATCTCGCTCTCCTTCGAGCCTCAGTCGGAACCTCCTCCGCCACCAACCCAGCTCTCGAGCAACTTCGCTTCCTCCTCGAAAAGGGACCACTTCGACCTTTCCTCCCACCCGTCGCCGCTTCCTCCTCCCTCTCCGCCTCAACCACATCTCTTCGCCCATCGCAACCGCCCTCGAGATCCCTTCCTCCAACATCAGCAGCTCTCAAACTCTTCTCCTCCCATCTCCTCGGAACTCCTCTCACACTCACGTCGACCCTCTCCTGGCCTCTCGACCTCTTCCTCACTCCTCCCGCCCTCCTCGCCTACAGCTCCATATTTGCGTACCTCACGGCATTGAGGAGGACTCATACGCGCGTCTTAGGATGCTGGTTGAGCTTGAGTGGTGCGCAAAGGACGAGAAGGAAGTGGACTGGAGTTGGTGAGGGAGGAGAAGACGGGAGGAAGCGAGTCGCGAGGATGGGCTGGGGAGTCGTGAGGTTGATGATCTGGTTCTTGGACTCGGTGATGGCTCACTTCCAGGTTCGTAATCTCTTTTCACCTCTCTGGGTCTTTTCCTGACGCGTCTGACTTTCGTTCTTTTCTTCTCAGACGGACGTTATCGACGTGCAACATCGAGCTCTCCTCGCCAAGCTCCAAAACGCGTCAACAACTTCCAACCTCCCTTCCTCCACCTCCAATCCGCCCGTCTACCCGAACCCTCCCACTCTTCGTACACCTCATCATCATCCAGGAGGATCTCAACGAACTTCCTCTCCCGGTCCTTACTCCTCAGCACCAGCCTCGCCAACCCACACCCACGCGTCCACGTTCCAACTCCAACCTCGTCCATCCTCTCGATCCCAATCCCCTCTCTTCCAGACCACTTCCTCAGGCTTCCCTACAGCACCTCCGTCGACGACTCACTTCTCAGCCTCGCAAACAGCTCGAACCTCGCCTCTTCCTCCCTCTTCGCCAACGACAGCCAACTCACCTCCGATCCTCGACTTCCTTACCCTCAGGAGTCTGCACGCCAACTACCTCGCAGTGCTACAGGAGGGTCTACTGCTGAGCAATCCAGAGATGAGCCATACGTTGAAGGATGTGCTCGACGTGTGCGAGAGGTTCGTGGGAGTGGTGGAGAGGTGGGGAGGAGACGTGCTTCCTGGGTTGTTGGAGGTTGAGATCGAGATGGATGGAGAGGGAGAAGGAGTATTGGGTAGGGAGGTCGAGAGGAGAGGAGAGGTCGTCAAAGAGATCAGAGATGTGAGTTCAGCTTTCTCGTTTTCTCAAGCTCAGCGTCGCGTCTCCGTGAGTGGAAGCTGACTTTCCTCCCTCCCCTTCTCCTCTCTCCCTCTTTAGACACTCGAATCAAACCTCCAAAACTTCTTCTCCCTTCTCTCCTCATCAACTAACTCCAACTCCTCCAACCCACTCAACGCCTCCACCTCCTCCCACACCCACGCAGACTCCTCCTTTGCAGCCCTCACTCTCGGAAACCCCAACGCATCCTTCGCTCGTTCGCGTCAGCCGTCATACAGGAACCCCAGCGGTAACTCGTCTCGTCGAGTATTGAGCGGAGCAGGAGGACCTGGTGGGAAGGGAGGAATGGGAGCTGGTGGAGGAGGGAACGGAAGTGCAGAAGACGCGGCGAGGGAGTTGGAAGCGGATGTGGCTTCTACGAGACATCTGGAGCAGTTGGCGCTGAGGTTAGATTTCTTGGGGACTTGGTTTGGGGAGAGGAGAGGTGATGGGAAGGGAGGCGAGAAGGAGGAGGATTGATGACGAGCTTTCTTCGGTCTCTCGACGCGAGGAATCATGAAAGGGAAAGGGAGAGAGGTTGAGGAACGCGACGTATCTAAGGAGCATAATCACGGTTCGTAGAAAAAAATCAAGCTATCTCCCGTCCTCCAGTAATCTTCTCTCCGTTCCATCCTCGTCAACAAACACAATCAACGACGCGATCCTCCTCTCAAACTCGCTTAACCCGACCTTCTTCTTCTCCTCGACCGCCTTCCTAAACTCCTTCTCGACAATTTTAGCCCCACCACTGAAAGAGATCCTCTCCGTATCGATCAAGAAGGTAGGCTGGTCCCTCGGATCCACATTCAGAAAAAGATCGACGACGAGCTCCTCGTCTCCTCCATCGGTGTTGAAACGCACGACGAGCACTCTGAACGACCAATCTGAGAGGAAGATTCTTCGTCGATTCCCGCCGAATTTCTTCGGGACGGAGATTGTGTCGTACCAGAGGTATCCTTCGAAGATGAGGACGTCAAGTCGTCTCCAAAGTGCACCGCAATCCTTCAAACCGAGCGCGTTCATCAGCGGACGCCCGTAGGTGCGCGCGAGGGAAGAATTGAAGATCTGGAGAACCGGATGATCGCGTATCGCGAGCTGAGATGGGGTGAGATGGGAGAGGATAACTGGGAGGGAAGGGTAGCAGAATGGGCCGAACCTGTGAAAGTCGAGGAGGAGGGAGGAGCAGTTGGGGATGTTGAGCTTCGGGATCCTGAAGCCTGGATTCGAATTAACGAGAGAAGAGGGATTGAAGATCAGCGATTGCTACCACGAACTGAGCAAGTCTGGTCGTGCTGGTAGAGACTCGCCTGGCGAAGCGTTGTTGAGGGAGATCGCCCCTTCCAGCTTCAGTTCTCGAACGAAGGTTCCGACCTCGATGTTCCTCCCCTCAGTCGTGAGAACGCCTCCCTCTCTGAATAGAGCCCTCCAGATTCTATCGACGGCAGCCATGTGCTGATAACCTGTGAGATCGACGACTCTGTAAAGGAAAGGGAGTCCGAGGAGGTGAAGGGAGGAGCAGGTTCGAAGGATGGAGGTTCGGTTGAGCTCCCGAGGAGTGTCGAGGAGGAGGTGAGCAAGGATTTCTCGAAGGACGTCCTGGTCGAGGGAGAGGAGGAATCGAGGAGTGGCCATGGCTGGAGGAGATGGTTCTTGGATGGGAAGTAAGAAGGAAGGGAGGAAGGAAGGGGGAGGAAACGAGATGGACTTCGAAAGCGAACTCGCGATTTCGTCGAGCTCACCCTTCTTGACCTCAAACGAGCTCCTTCTCTTCTCCCCTTTTTGCACGAATCCACTTCTAACTCCTCTCAGTACCTCCTCAGATCCAGGCATGTCTACCAACGTGAGATCAGCTCTTCTTATCTTCTGGATGACGCCCTTCGAGTGGATTAGTCCAGCTCACCTCTTTCCTCCCTTCCTCCCTGGACCTTCCTTCCAGCTTTCCTCTCGCATCCTTCGCTTCCGTACCAACCACCTTCAAGCCTTCCCCCTCGGAAATCCTACTTCACATCTTCTCCTACTGCGATCAAACTACCCTCTTCGCCCTCTCGCTCGTCTCGTTTGGATGCTGGGCGCTCGCTGGACCGATCCTCTACGAGCACGTCGAGATCGTCGACTTGGACGGGCTCGCCTCGCTCCTCTTCATCGAGAGCTTCGATTCTCCTTCTCTTGAGACCGAGTACTACCTCAAGAATAGCCCGCGAGATATCTTATAGTCAGCACTAGCGGAAGAACAAGAGCTGACCTTCTCTCTCTCTCTCTCTCCTGGCTTCCAGGACCTCATCGCATCCTCCCCTCGTCTTCAAGAAGCCACCTCCCTCCTTTCCCGCATCACGACCCTTCGAGTCGACATTGCGTCGTGGGATCAGCAGAACGAACCCTTCTTCGATCGTCCTCGCGTGAAACCCGCACCCACGTACGAGCCGGACTTCGAAGACTGTCAACTCCTCCTCCCTCACCGACTCCTCGCCTTCACCACTTCTCCTCTCCCCCTTCAATCCCTGATCCTTCCCTCGCGCGACTACGACGACGAAGACATCTTCGGTTCCTTGGCTCTTCAACTCTTCCCTCACCTCTCGCCCCTCGAGGTTACACACATCTCCATCGACTACGAAATGGGCTCGACCTGGTTTTGGACTTCGACCTTCTCACCCACCTCCTTCCTCACCCACTGGACCAAGCTGGAACGAGTTTCTTGGATGGGGTTTTGTCTCGCGATTACACGTCTATTCCCTGGGTGGTACCGGGAAAGCGACGCTCTCTACTCGCTCTGGACGCCCTCGGAGGAGGAACAGGAGGAACGGAAGAAGAAGTCGTTCGAGATCGTCTTCTCCTTGGGCATGAACTTTCGGTCGGAGAGCTTGGTGGAATATCTCCGCAGAGGTGGAGTGTCGGAGGAGTTTGCGGAGATGGTGGATCTGACGGTGGTCTTGAGGGCGAGGACGGAGGCTGAGGAGCTGTTCGCGATGGAGGAGATGGAGGACCAAGAGGATTGGTTGCAGAAGTTGGTGAGAGTTAAGCTAGTCTAGTCCAGCAGTAGGAGGAGCGAAGCCTTTTGATTCGATGGTCCTATGTCTCCGTCCTGGATGGAAGTCGGTAGCGAGAGGAGACAGCTCGACGCTCACTCAGATCAGCTCCGTCGCGTCTTTCTCTCTTCCTCTGTTCCGCTTTGAGCACTCTTCCCTCCCTCTCACATCACCGCCAGACCAAGATCAAGGCAAGAAGAGCTACGTGTCTTAGGAGGCCGAGATTACTTGAAGAGTGAGGAGGGAAGACGACGAGGTCGCGAAGGAGGAGAAGCTGCAAACCGTTCTTGATCGTTTGAAGAAGTGGATCGGATATGCTGGCAGGCAGGAGGAAAGAGAGAGAGGTGCCCTTCTTACGATTCTCCTCGAGGACCTTAACCTCTTCCCTGGACGACCTTCCTCCACAACTTCTCCTACTGCGATCAATTGACTCTCTCGCCCTCTGCCTCGTCTCCTTTCGATCTCCTTGCTCTTCTTGTGAGGTTCACGAAGGAACTGTTCCGAAGCCTGGTAAGATATTAAAAATGATGAGGAACAACATAGAAACGACTGAGAAAGAGATACAAACTACAAGATCAACGGAGAGCAAACCAAACCAAGCCATCAGAACTGTTCATCCAATCCTCCCTCAAACCAACCTCCTCGCCAACAAGATCCCCACAGCCAGCAAAATCACTCCAAAGCAAGCATCAAACCACAGCGGAGCCGGTGGTTGACTGATCGCTGCCGTCGAAGGCAGAGGTCTCGCGACGACGGCAGGGGCGGGAGCGGCGACGATGGGTTCTTGAGGCTGGTCTTCTGGAGGAGGGACGGGCTGGATGGCGGTGAGGGAGGTCTGAGGAGCGAGCGAGGAGATATCCGAGTTGACGAGAACGGTCGAAGAAGCTGTAGAGGTGGGAGGAAGGAGTGGTTTAAGCGTCGCGGGAGGTGCTGGGTCGGGAGCGGGAGGAGGGACGACGTCGCCGGTGGAAGGGGAGGCAGAGGAGGAGGAAGACGAGGCTGTTGCGTTGGAGGAGGAGGGAGGGACGTCGGGGAGAATTTCTAGGTTGGTGAGTCCTATGTTGGGGCATTTCCAGGAGCGAGAGCTGCAAGGGAAGAGGCCGGAGCGAGTCAGTCGAGCGAGATGGACCCGACCCAGCGATCCGTTCGAGGAAGAACGAACAGTTTAGCGAGACGTTTCCTCTCCTCCACGGGATAATCGAGAGCTCCAATAGCCTGCATAGCTTCTCCTTTCGATTGCCAGAACGACATGAGACCGACGATGGCTGAGGAAAGGAAAGACGCGTCGACGTGGAAGTTGGAGGATCAGCGAACGCGAACGAGCGACCGAAGGTGATGGGAGCAAAAGAGGATCGTACCAGTTCGAACTCCCCAAGCCGGTTGCCAAGACCCAGCGTGGAAGGAGGTGAGTCCGTCGATGCAGATCTGGAAAGAGGGGAGGCAACGAGAACGGAGGGGATGAGCTGCGATTCTTTACCTGAAGGGAAGGAAAGGACGAGTTGATCACCTTCTTGTTGGTCTCGAAGCGACCGTTGGGTGTTAGGATCATGAGGTCTGGAGCTTTGAAAGGGTACTCGGCCTGGGAGAGAGAGAGAGTCAGGGTAAGGAAAGGAGCCGAGGACGATCAGAGAGAAAGGGAGGGAGAGCTCACTGGGAGGAGGATTCGGACCCGATAAAGACCTACAATTCTGAAGAAAGAAGCGTGAATATCGCAGATCTGACAGCTATGTGCGAGACAGGGTTTGGGAGAAGATTGGTAGAGAAGAAAGAGGAAAGCGACGACGCACCACCCTCGAACTCCGTTCCAGGAGCGCCTCGAATCGTTGCTCCCCACTCCTATTACAGACACAAGACGAGGATCAGCCGACGGGTAAACAACTCAGAAGGATCATCTTACTCACAAAGATGTCGTCCTGCGGAAGAAAGGAGGAGGAGGGAGTAGTCAGGACGAGCGAGCGAGATCCAGAAAGCGCTGAGGGCGGAAGCGAGTCATGATGAGAACGAACCTCTAAAGGTGCAGCGGTATAGTCCGTACAGGGATCTTCAGCGAGCTCCTTCGCCTCTTGCATGATTCTCTTGACGGCTGAGGGTCGCGAAGAGAAGCGCGATCAGCAAAGGAGGAAGGTCGGAGGGAGGGAAAGACGTCGGGCTGCTTCCGAAGAGAGTCGTCTCCTCCCTTGGAACTCCCTCGTAGATGAGCACTCACCGGACGACTTCTTGTTGTGAGCTCTAAGGGTTGCCATCTTGGGAATGGAAGAGGTTGAAGTGGAGGCGAGTTGTGGTTGCGAGTGAGATTCGAAAAGGGAAGGAAGGTGTGAGGTGGCAGCGGGCGAAACGAAATCGATGAGCTTGAGCTTCCCTCCCCTCCCCTTCCCTCTTTACCTCTAACCCACGACCTCCTCGCTATGAGAGCATGTCCGAATACCTCTTCTTTCCTTCCCAGTCTAACCCCATTCCATCAAAAAACATCCTTGTCGGATTCAAACTCCCAGGAATCGTGCTTGTCGTTGCACTCGTCCGGGAGGAGAAGGAACGTGAGCTCGAGGCAGCGTTGAGCAGAGCGTGGACGGCGAAGGAGGGTCGTAGGCTCGAGGTCCTAGGAACGGTGACCACCGAGGACTCTGAAAGTGCTACTGAGCTGCTTTGGAGGGCGGAGGAGAGCCAGATAGAGCTCAGGGTCTCGTTGAGAGGGACCCCTTCGCAGTCAGTCCTCCTCCCACTTGTGCTCCTCATTCGTCCGACGCCTTTGTCTTCTAGACTGACTTCCAGCTTTCATTGTTCGTCTAGTCCTGGTCTCCAAACGATCATCTACCATCCCCCAAATTCTCAAAAGCACCACTTCCTCGCTCTCTCACCTCTTGAGCTCGACGTTTCAGCCAACACCTCCTCCGACTCCCCTCCTCCTGGATCGCTTCGAGAGGCAATGGAAGCCTCGGAAGCTGGAACCATCTTAAAGAGAGGAAGGGAGAGGTCGAAGAAGATGGAAGGATCTTTCAGAGAGGCGATCAGCCTGGTGAGTCTGTCTCTGGCTCGAGTCTGTGAGCTCGACTCGAAGAAGCTGATCCTCTTACGATCCGTTCTTCAGATCAACTCTGCACACTCCATCTCGCTACGACTCACGTCCGAGCTCGGAACCAACCCGCCTTCAGCTCCTCAAGTCTCCTCCCCAGCCGTCCCGTCATCCCCGATCCCTCTCTCGGTCAACATCCAGCGTCTTCGAGCGATCCCTCTCCTCCTCCTTCGACTCCTCCACACGCGTCTCCCTTTCGGTGGTCCTCTCCTCAAGGATATCTCGGCAACGAGTGAGTCGATTCCAATCCCTGTCCCCTTGCCGACTTCTTCCGACCATCCTTCGACCGTTCTCTTCCTCTAGTCAACCAAATCGACGTTCGAGCGGAGCAAGCAGCCTTCCTTCCGACCCAACTCTTCGTCCTTTCCTCCTCAACATCTTCCGACCCCAACATCGCCTCTTCGAGATCAAGATACATCAACTTTTACACCACTCTCTGGCTTATAGTCAACGACGTGATCTTCGGTCGAGCGTTCGGGATCGTTCTCTGCGAGCAGAATGAATGGTTCGGCAGCGCGTTGGGAAGGGTTGCTCAGGTTCGTCTCCTCTCCTTCCAAGAGCAGTGAGCCTGAAAACTGATAAGTATCCGCCTTTGTGCTACAGCGGTATACCGTCGAACTACCATCGGAAACCCTACGCTGGTTGGACGATTGGCCTGGAGGACTCAAACTCAATACAGACCTTTCGAGGTTCATCTCGTCGGCCTTCCTCGCTCTCATCGCTTTCTGGGATCAGTGTGAGCCTTCAGATTCTACACTTATTCACTCCTGTACCAGGCCTGACGATTTTTCTACTTTCAACAGCCGTTCTCCAACCTCTTCTCCCTCACCTTCCTCTCGTCCTCACCGTCGTCGGACTCTCAGGAGTTCTCGGGACGACCATGGGTCTTTCCCTCCTCGCCGATCTCCTTTCTGTCCTCACCGCTCATCTCTACGTCGCCTACCTCGTCGCAACGGTCTCCTTCAGGTGGATGAAGATGGTGCTGGGGACTTTGTTCAACGTCTTTCGAGGTGAGTGTCGCCCCATTTCCTTCTCGTCCGGGAGTCCTGCTGATCATTACTCTTTCCTCGCAGGCAAACGAGTCAACGTTCTTCGAAACCGTCTGGACTCCAACGACTACACCGTCGACCAACTTCTCCTCGGAACAGTTCTCTTCACACTCTTCGCCTTTCTCTTCCCGACCGTTCTCGCCTACTACCTCTTCTTCGCTACAGTGAGTAGTCCTCCCCTTCGATCCGCTCTTCTTCTCTGGCCGAATTTAGCTGAATCCTCTCTTCGGCTCTCTTCAGTCTCGCTTCGCCGTCATCTTCCTTCACTCAACACTTGAGATGTCCCTTGCCTTCTTCAATCACTTCCCTCTCTTCGCGGTCATGCTCAGACTCAAGGATCCAGCTCGTCTCCCTGGTAAGTCTGTCTTTCAAGCTCATTCTCCCACTCCTCGAACCTCAGAGCGCAAAACTGACGCGTGTTCTCACTCGCTTTCCCGTCGCTCGCAGGCGGAATCGAACTTCGACTTTCTGCTCCCTCAGACCCACCTCATCTCATACTCAAGAACCAGCCGATACCTCTGGCGAAGATCTTTTTCCAGCATCGTGAGCGTCAACTTCCTCAGCCCTAGTTTCGAACGCGTCGGTTCTCATCGTTGAATCTCGTCTTTCTCCACGATCACTTCGCAGTCGCCCTCGTTTCTCGACTCTCAGCTCACTACTCTCCGATCCGGCTGATCAAGAAGCTCGTCGCCGGCGAGACGATCCGACCTATAGAGCGATTCAAGATTCGATACAGTCCAGGTTGAGGAGACGGGAGGAAGGGAGGGAGCAGATGTGAGCTTTCGTTTCTAGGGCGCGATCTCCATGAACTTAGCCTTTTCTTCATCACTACACTTCCTCCGCCATTTTCCTACTCCATCTGAAGGTTTTACTTCCTTCCTCGAGTCATACTCCAGGATGACGCTCCCGACTCGATCGAGGCTCTCCCTCTTCAGCCCAGCTTCGATTTCGACCTCCCCTTTCCCTTCCTTCCCTCCAACTTTATGCTCCTCGCCCTCCCACGATTCTATCTCTGCACACGCCCCGCCTACCTATCACCCAAGCTCACCTTCCCCTGCATCATGGCCACTCCTCCTCCCGCTTCTCCAGCCCGCCGATCCAAACGAAGCCTTGCCTCATCCACTCCCAATCTCAAGCCCTCCAAGTCTCCCTTCGCCTCCACCGCGGACTCCCTCCCAGTCCCTACTCCCTCGCCCAACAAGAAACCGAAGCTCGATGTCTCAGCTTCCACCACTCTCAAGCCCAAAGCCTCTTTGTCTAAGAAGGAGAAAGCCTCAGCTTCTCCAAAGAAGGCAGCAGCTTTCCAGACGTCCCCGTACCCAAACTTCGCCAGGCCGACGGCGGAGGACTGCCAGCTTGTGACGGATCGGTTGGCTGCGATGCATGGGTTGCCGACGAGGAAGGTGATGGGGACTAAGATTGAAGGAGGGGGGACCGGAGAAGCTTGTACGTAGGAGGATCTTGTGAGGGGGAGGAGGGAGGGAAGGGAGGGAGGCGGAGGAGGCCGGATCGTGAGCTCGAGGGCTGAATTCTTTCCCTTCCCTCCCTTCTCTTCATCTCACAGGTGGAGGAGTTCCCTCAGTTCTCGATGCCCTGTGAGTAACAGTACTTCTCCACCCCCCAGCCTTGATCTCGCTCGAATTAGAGCTGACATTTGTTCTGCTGCTCGCTCCCACCGCTCACGAATCGAAGAGTTCGAACGATCCTCAGCCAGAACACCACCAACACCAACTCCTCTCGAGCCTACGCTTCCCTCCTCGACACCTTCGGACCTAGCCCGAATGATCCCAAGGCTGTAGATATCGTCAAACTTCATCGATCTCCCTTGCCTGAGGTCGCAAAGAGCATCCAGTATGTATTTCTTCCCCTCCTCTCCTTTTCGGTGTTACTTCTCTGTGGCGAAGCTGAACAGAAGCTTTCTTTCCCTCTCAGGTGTGGAGGTCTCGCCAACGTCAAGAGCAAGGTCATCAAGAACGTCCTCGTTGAAGTCAGAGAACGAAACCTTTCTCGAGTCGTCGAGGATCCCTCGTCGTCGTCGAGTTCGTCGGCCGTCAAGAAGGAGGAAGACGACGAGCCTAAGCTTTCGCAAGAGGAGGAGGAGAAGCTTCTCTCTCTCGACTACGTCCATGACTTGTCGGATGAACTGGCGATGAAGGAGCTGGAGAGCTTCAAGGGAGTGGGGCCGAAGAGTGAGTCTTTGCTTTTTTCGACGCGTCCAGTCGAACAAGCGAGAGAGCTGAACTTCTTTCCTGCGACAGCTGCATCATGTGTACTTCTCTTCTGCCTCGCGCGAGACTCGTTCGCCGTCGACACGCACGTCTTCAGGCTCTCTCAGCAGCTTGGCTGGGTTCCCGCGAAGGCGACTCGGTTAGTTCAGTTCTCTCGTTTCTCGCTCTCGTCGCTGATCGTAATCTCCTTCTCCCTTGCAGACAATCGACCTATGAGCACCTCGATTTCCGAATTCCCGCTGAGTTGAGGTATTCTCTTCATGTTCTTCTCATCGCGTGAGTCTCGTTCTCCCACCTCCTTTCGACGCGTCTCGTCTCTCCGTTCCGCTCACACTTCTACCACCTTGTTTCCTGCTTTTCTCAGTCACGGGAAGTCCTGCACTCGATGTGCTGCCTCCAAGAAGACCTCCCGACCCTCCCTCGGACCCTGCCCTCTCCTTGGTCTCTCGGATAGCTCGAAGGAAGCGAAGTCGCCTCGCAAAGGAAAGGGAGTCAAGAAGGAAGGATATACCGACTCTGAAGCTCTCACGGAACCCGACAATAGCGAGGACGAAGGAGAAAGATCGAAGGGAACTTTGGTGCCTGGGAAGAAGGAGGAGATCACTGGGTTGGAGTTGAGTGAGGAGGCGAAGGAGCAGGCGAGGACGGATATCGAGGAGTCGGTTAGAATCGCGCACGGCGGTTGAAGGACACATCCAATCTATTATAGCTCATCTTCTCGTCCTCGGATCAAACTCTGCTGCCAAAAGACGGTCGTCGCGAGAGGATGCGAAAGACACGACGCGTCGACTGCGCTCTCGAGGAAGAAGACTTCTCCCAACAAACCTAGACTTGTTTCCTAGATCCCAAGACCTCGGAAACTGCAGGAGAACACTACCGGACTTCAAGAGGTCTTGAGGCCTTCTGTCGGAGTTGGAGAATCTCGCAGGAGGCAGAAAAGAGAACAAGATGAAGTTTGGAAGGCACGACGCGACGCGCGACCAAACATACCTTGAGATCAGCTTCCTCGTGTGGTTTTTTGTTCCAGATCTAATTATTCTGCATCTCCAAACTATGCGACCTTGATCCGATCAAGTTCAGATTCAAAGGTCTACCCAGGAATGAAAGCTCGTGAAAGCGCATCGAGTGTCCGTCGAAAGTTGTCGAAAGCTGGAAGAGCTCCGCTCTCTGCTCCTGCCCTCCTGACCGCCAGCAACCCCCCCCACCTTTTCACCTCTCGTAATGTTCTCTCCTTTCCCACCCCATGACCTCCCAAGCTCCCTGCTCTCGAGAACCCTTTTTTTCCCGAGGAAAAGGGTCACCCTTTCTGCCTTTCCGGCTCTCCTTCTTCCCTTCCTCCCACCGTTTCCTCCCTTCGTCCCTTCCTGTTTCCTCTCCCCTTTCTCTTTCGCCTTCGCACCACCACCACCGACTGACTGTTCCTTGATCTCCTACTACCTCAAACCTCCCGACCGAAGCCACGATGAGCCTGAAGTACACTTTCCTTCTTCCCTTCCCTTCTCCGAACGTAAAACGACAAGCTCACCTCTTTCCTCCCTTTCCCTTCAAACTCCAGCCCTTTTGGACCTGATCCACCTTCCACCCGGGAGACTTCCTCTTCTCAGTCGGAATCGCGCAGGCCTGATAGCTCTTCTTCCGTAAGTTTCCCGTTCCCCTGAAGATCTCGCCGCCTTTCTGTCCGTCGTCGAGATCCCCGTCAGAGCGACGTTGATCTCGCCCTGTCCTGCCTTCTTTTCCGAACCACTTATATCGCAAAGGTCACCAAACCTTCATTGCTGAACCGGTTGTTAGTCGCCTTCTTCCTCCTCCTCAAAACGACCGGCACCTTCGGACTTCACGACTCAACCTTCCACTCGACGAGATCCTCCTGTGAGCTCGCTCTCTTCTTTCCCTCGGCTCTCTCTGTTCCTCCCGCTCACTCGTCCTTCTCTCTCTCTCTCCATTTTTCGTGTTTTGTGTCTTCAGCTTGAGAATCAACTTGATCCTATTACTGCTGAGGAGAAGGCCCGCCTCGTCCAGTTGATCTGCCAGTAAGTCTTCCTCCGCGTCGTCCTTCGGATTCGCGACTTCAAATCTGACCCTTCTTTTCTCCCTTCTTAGGCAGGACATGTGTGACAAGGATGAACTCGCCGAGATCGAGAAGAAGCGCGAGATCCTTCAGCAACGGATATCGTCGACTCAACGCGTTCTCGAAGGATTGTTCGCCTCGGTGAGCTCAAACGTTCTTTCTTCTCTCTCCTCTTCTCGAGCTGATCATCGTTCCTTGATCTCTTTCAGCCATCGAGACCTCCTGAATCCGTCTACCACAGGCTCAACCTTCCAGTACCGAATACCTTGCCAACTCAGTCGTCCTCGCCATCAACATCGAACTCCACCTCGAGCAGACCTTTCGCTTCAACTCCGAGCTTCGAGTCGCCTTTGATTCCAGTTCCGGCTTCGACTCCGGGAACTTTGGTGCCTGGGAAGAAGGAGGAGAAGGAGGAGATCATGGGTTGGAGTTGAGCGAGGAGGCGAAGGAGGAGGCGAGGAAGGATATCGACGAGTAGGTTAGACTCGCGCACGGCGGTTGAAGGGTACATACAAGTTGGGTATAGCTCATGCTCTCATCTTCGGATCAAACTCTGCTGCCGAAGGACGGTCGTCGCGAGAGGATATGAAAGAAACGACGCGTCGACTTCACTCTCGAGGAATATGACTTCTCCCTACAAGCGCGAACGACCGTCAGCCTAATTAAAGTCTAGTATTGCGCAAGGAAACGAAAGCAGAGGGCCCCAAGGGAGCGGGGAAGGGGTTGGAACGAAGAATGACGGAGAAGATGGAGGAGGGAGGACTGTTCGGTTTTCACCAAGGAGAGAGCTTCTTTCCCCTGAACTGCATCTTGCCCTACTCTCGCGAAACCTTTTGGATCGTCTCTAGAAGCACCAAGATGCCCCCTCGACATCAAAGCTGGAGCTCTGCAGATGAGTAGGAAGCTCTATTTCCGCTTCGAGGTTCGGCTGGAGAAGGAACGAACTTCGAGCTCACGCTTCCCTCCTCCTCGTCCCTTTCTTTCCCTCAGCTTCCCTCCGATCTTCAACCCTCCCGAGCGTTTCCGACTTCTCCCCAGCGTCAAATTTATCAAGCCTGATATCCCAGACTCTTTATCTGCTCGTCCTCCTCCTCTTCCTGGACCTGTAGATTCGAGGAGATGGAGAGGTCGAGCTCAACATCTCCATTCCTTCTTCCAGCCCTCGCTCCCGTCCAGTCCCGCTCTTCCCCCCTTCGTGAGTCTCGATCTTGGACCAACTCTCCCCGCCGACGTCCTGTCTACCTGCACGAGTCAAACGGGCTAAAGACAGATAGTTTTTCATCATCAGATCAAAACCAAACTCAGTCCTCCCATCTCTTTCCTCCCCATCTCCTTCGCGTCTCGTCAAGCGACCCTCCGATCCCTGTCGGGTGTTTACTGTTGTCCCTACTCTCGCCGTCCCGCCGCGGCTGCTTGCTCGCTGGCCACCGAGCGTCTTTTTTTTTCCCCAAGGGAACGCGATCGCATTGGAGAAGGTCCAGAAAGTCATCAGCGGGCTCTGTAAGAAAAGGAAAAAGCGGAAGGACCCGCGCTGCAGGAACTCGCCCTCGCATCGTGACCTCCTTTGAGCCGAGCGAAGAGAGATTCAAAGATGCTTTCGCCTTTCTCTCTCTTCCTTCCTCTCCAACCACCACACTCCTCTCCCACTTTCACACAAGCTACCCCAACCAACACCTTCACCTCCAACCTTCACAAGAATGTCTCCCAAAGTCGTCTCCCAAACTTCCTACGAGATCCCCAAGACTCAGAAGGTGAGGCCCGCCATCTTCTCCTCCCATCTCCTCTTCTCTCCGAGCTGACTCTCCCCTTCCTTTCTCAGGCCGTCGTCTTCTTCAAGAACAACGGACCCATCACCATTGAGAAGGAGTGGCCGGTAACTCAACCGGCCGATCTCAAGCCTGGAGAAGTCCTTGTTCGAGTTGGTGAGCTCGCTTTCCTCCCTTTCCTCTCCACTCCGTACCTCCTCTCTCTCCTCTCTGAGAACTCTGACACCTTCCCACTCTCGCTTGGTTTTAAATCTCTTCATCTACAGTCTACTCCGGAGTCTGCCACACTGATTTGCACGCCTGGTTGGGAGATTGGCCTTTGGACAACAAGGTAAGTCCTCCCTTCTTGAGCTCATCCTCGTCTTTCCGAGAACCGAGAAGATTGAAAGGCAGGGCTGGAAGACGATGGAGCTGCTTTCCTCTTCTCTCTTCCCCAAGTTCGACTCGCCCAAATATCCTTTTTTCACACGAGCTGACTCTCTTCCCATATCTTACTTTCCCTTCAAAAGCTTCCTCTCGTCGGAGGACACGAGGGATCTGGATACGTCGCCTACATCGGTCCTCCTCTCGAGGGAGCTGCTGAGCCTTCCACCCTCAAGGTCGGAGATGCCGTCGGTATCAAGTGGCTCGCTGATTCTTGCCTCCACTGTGAGGAGTGTGGAAAGGGATTCGAAGTGAGCCTTCGAACGTTTCAACTCTTCCATCTCGATCTCGAAGAAGCTCGAGCTGACCTCAACACGTTCTTGCCTTCCTTCGTTCTTCTTCAGTCCTCTTGCGGCAAGGCTGCGCTTTCCGGTTTCACCGTCGACGGATCTTTCCAGCAGTGGGCCGTTTCTTACGCCGCTGTGAGTCTTTCTCGTCCATCTCTCACTTTGGCGATACCGAAGCTGATTTCTCTCTTTCTCTTTCCAGCACCTCACCCCCCTCCCCGATGGTTTCCCTCTCCCCAACGCTGCCCCCATCCTTTGCGCTGGAGTGACCGTCTACAAAGCTCTCAAGGAGGCCGAGCTTCTCAAGGGAGAGGTCGTCGTGTGAGTCTTCCCTTCTCTCTCGACGCGTCTTCTTGGGCTTTCGCTTTCTCTTGCTGACCTTCTATTATTCTCATGTGATCAGCATTCCCGGAGCTGGAGGAGGACTTGGACATCTCGCTGTTCAGTACGCTAAGGCTATGGGTGAGCGTTTCCTCCTCTTCCTACCTCTTGCCGTTCCTCTTCGCGACGACGCGCTGATCATCGATCTCCTTTCGTCCTTCCTCTCACCACAGGATACCGAGTCATCGCCATCGACTCTGGAGCCGAGAAGGAGAAGCTTCTCGCCAGCTACGGAGTCACCGACTTCATCGACTACACCAAAGGCGTTCGTTCAAGCTTTCCTCTGCTCTCCACTCTTCCCGTTTCTCTCGCTGACCTTTGACTCCTCCCTCTCTTTCTTCTCCAGGACGTCGTCGAGGCCGTTCAAAAGGCTACTGGAGGTCACGGAGCTCACTCTGCCATCGTCGTCGCATCTGGAGCTCAGGCTTACGAGCAAGGTTCGTCGTCTCATCCTCTTTCTTCCTCCTCGTTTCGAGCGACGCGTTCTGACTCGAACTGTTCCTTCTTTCTCCCAGCCCTCTCCTACTTGAGGCCTCACGGATCTCTCATCTGCGTTGGACTGGTGAGTGCCTCATCTCTTCGACCAGAAATCTTCGCTCCAACTTCGCAAAAGCTGACCTCGTATCTTTCCCTTCCTTCCTTCTTTCTCCTCCAGCCTCCCAACGCCGACATCAAAGCCAACGTCTTCTGGACCGTCATCAAGTCCGCTCGAATCATCGGATCCTACGTCGGAAACCGACAGGACGCCACCGAGTGAGTCCTCTTCCCTTCCTTCCCCTCCTTCATCCGCCGTCTCTGACTTTTCTTTCTCCTCTTTTTTCCTTCCAGGGCCCTCGAGATCGCCGCCGCTGGTAAGGTTCACACCACCTTCACCATCGAGCCCATGGAGAACCTTCCCTCCGTCTTCGAGAGGATGCACGCTCTCACCCTCAACGGACGAATCGTTCTCGACTTGCAGTAGTTTCGCTGTCAACTCGACGCGTCGCTTGCTCTCTGTCTCTTCCTTTTCGCTTGATGCCCTTTGACGTTCGTTCGTTCTCCTTTTTGCCTTTGTATGCTTCTGCGATTTCTGCAATTCTTTTTGTAACGAACGTCTATCATGATAGTTTCTTTCTCCTTTCTTCACTGTCCGGCCGAAAACGTCAAAGGAAAGAGAGATAGAGAACGAACTCAGGAGAGGACGAGACGGAAAGAGCTTTTCACGAAGCTGGAGATCCCTTCAAACTCCAATATCTCTACGTCGTCCCGCTCTGATGTCGACCAGGGAAGAAAGCTGATTCGCGAGATCGCTGTCTCGGGCAAAAAAGGAACGTTGAGGTGGACCCGCCGGCTTTCACCTTCCTCCCTTCTGACTTCCATCTTCATCTCCCTCCCTCCTCTTCTCTTTCTCGTCTCTTCCCCCCTACGAACACTTGAAAATGGCCCCCCTTACTCTCCTCTCGCTTAACCAGGACGTCCTTCGGGAAATCCTCGCTCACCTCCTCCTCGACACTCCTCGGGAGCTCAACCGAACCTCCATCCTTCGAACCTGCTCCTCCCTCTACCACCTCGGTCTTCCTCTCCTCTACAAGATCCTCGATCTCATGGGAACGAAAGCGCAGTACGTCCTCATGAAGCACTGGAAGACTCTCTTTGGGGCCCAAGGCGTTCTCACGACTGAGGGGAGGAACATCGAGGTCGGAACCTTCGTTCGAGAACTGAAGCTGGAAGGGGCGATCTCCCTCAACAACGCTTCGCCAGGCGAGTCTCTACCAGCACGACCAGACTTGCTCAGTTCGTGGTAGCAATCGCTGATCTTCAATCCCTCTTCTCTCGTTAATTCGAATCCAGGCTTCAGGATCCCGAAGCTCAACATCCCCAACTGCTCCTCCCTCCTCCTCGACTTTCACAGGTTCGGCCCATTCTGCTACCCTTCCCTCCCAGTTATCCTCTCCCATCTCACCCCATCTCAGCTCGCGATACGCGATCATCCGGTTCTCCAGATCTTCAATTCTTCCCTCGCGCGCACCTACGGGCGTCCGCTGATGAACGCGCTCGGTTTGAAGGATTGCGGTGCACTTTGGAGACGACTTGACGTCCTCATCTTCGAAGGATACCTCTGGTACGACGAAACAATCGACTCAGCGACGTCCGGCTACCTCAGACGACAAATGATTTCCTTTTCGGATCGGTCGTTCAAAGTCCTCGTCGTGCGTTTCAACATCGGTGGAGGAGACGAGGAGCTCGTCGTCGACCTTTTCCTGGATGTGGATCCGAGGGACCAGCACACATCCTTCCCCCTCACGGAGAGGATTGAGCTACGAGGAAGCCTCTCGCTCGAGGGAAGGTTCAGGGAGCGGGTTGAGAAACGGGAGAAGGACGGGTTGAGCGAGTTTGAGAGGAGGATCGCGTCGATGATTGTGTTTGTAGACGAGGATGGGACGGAGAGGATGTTGATGGAGTAGTAGAAGACCTGGTGGGATCAATTGATGGCTGTTGGACGATCTACGAAAGAGAGAGAGGGAGGGAAAGAAAAGAAAGGGAAAGAGGAAAAGCCAAGTCGACGCGCGGAAGGACTGAGCGCGATCTGTTCGCAGGGGAGTGCTTTCACTCTTCTTCCATGAAGACACAAGTAGCTGAACGTACGTATGATAATATGCAAGATGCGATGCGACTGAAGTAAATGTAAGATGGGGCGTAAAAGATCGTCTCTCTCCGTCGTTTCCTCCCTCCCTCCTCTCCTCTCCTCTCCTCTCCTCTGCTCTCCTCCGGCTCAGTCCAAGCCTTCACCGTCCCAGACTCAAACCATCCACCTTAGTCCTCCTAGCCACACGTCCCAGTTCTATCACCTGCGAGAAAGAAGGAAAGGTCAGGTTTGAGGAAGAGAAAAGGAGAGAGGTCAAGAAGAGAACGAGACGAACCAGAACTTCGTCCAGGGCGATTCAAGCTCTCGGCTCCAGTGGTGTTTCGAAGACGAGGAGAGGATGGTCTGGTAGCAAGAGCGAAGAAGGAGAGATGAGGTGAGATGAAGTCTCCGAATTGAGGAGAGCTGTCGCGAACAGAGTTGAACTCACAAACGACCGACGACGACCGCACGAACTCAAACTCGACGCGTCCACCTCCAAGAACGTCGGACCAACTCCAACTACCTGTAAGAAGCGAAGAAAGGGAAGAAAAGATGAGCGTCTCGCTCTAAGTAAACGATCCGGAACGAAAGAAACCGAGACACCAACTGCTTTACTCTCTCAACCGGAATCTCTCCGCCGTCAACGCCTTCTTATCCGCCCTCTCCTTCAACGCCTCCATCGTCCTCGAGTACCTCTTCACGAACCTCTCCAACCTCTCAATCGGATTCTCTTCTCCCTCCACTCTCTCGTCCACGAACCCAGGCTCCCTCCTCACCTCGTCGTACGCCTTCGCAGCCTTGTCCATCTTGACGAGAACCTTCCACAGATTGTCCTTCAGGAGGTTGGTAGGATCCCAGTCTCGAACGGCCCAGGGGTGAAGGTTGAGGTGATCGTCTTGGAGACCGGCTGCTCGAGTGATGGGACCTCGATGTTCGTTGAGGGGTCCGAACGTTGAGCGAGGACGAAGGGGAGTGGCAGAGGGAGGAGGGGTTTGAGGATGAAGGAGATGAGGAGGGAGTCCGCGGCGGTCCTCAGAGTGGGAAAGATGAGACGATGAGATAGCATCGTCAGAGTCGAGTAGAGGAGAGGTGTAGGGCCGTGGTGTTTCGGAAAGGGGAGGAGAGGAGGGAAGAGATTCGAGACCGGCCTCTTTGGGAGCAGCCGTAGAGGGCTCTTTAGTCTGCTTATCGACCACCGAGAGCGACGTCGACGAAGGTGTCGGTTCCTCTGTAGCGGTGTGGGCGAAGGGTTGGGTCGTCGATTCCGAGGGAGCGGGAGGGAAAACCTCGCTGAACGACTGAGACTTATCGTCGGTGAACTTCCTCGACGTGAACGTAGGAGGGATCATCCCGAAGCTCGTTCGAAGGACCCTCTTGAAGTCCTCGGGAGCGTCCTTCAGCTCGAACGGCAGCTCTCCGTCTCCCTTCTCGACCTCCTGTTTCCAACTCTCCTCGCTATCCCTCCTCGCCTGAGATATCTCCTCTCCCTTCGGAGTTCGCCCGACGAGAGCTTCGTACTTCCTCGCGAGGGTGTTGTACTTCCACAGGACGATGTCGTTGGTGATCTGGAAGGCCTTCTCAGGCTGGCCGGCGGAGAGGTAGACGTCCGCGAGCGCGTCCCAGCATCGCTTGTCGAATCCGAATCCAAGCGAACCGACGCGTCTCCATTGTTCGGTGATGTACGAGAGGTCCTGGTCAGTGAGGTCTCCTCGAGCGATGAAGAAGACGAGGAGAGCGTGGGTTGATTTGCAGAGGAGGTGGGCTGAGGTGGGAGGGACGTAGCGTTCCAGCTTGGGTTTCGAAGGTGAGGTTGAGGAGATGGAGGTGGAGGTGGAAGGGTGGGGTGATGAACGACTGATTTCGAGGAAGAAGTTGGATGTGGGATCGACGCCGTCCGAGTCCAGACTGGAAGGAGAGGAGGAAGCAGCGAGTCCAGTTTCCGACGAGACCTTGACCTCGCTCTCGAACGAGATCGACTCGGTGTCCTTCACCGCCGCCTCGACCGCCAGCTCCCAAAGGAGCTTTATCGACTCCTCGTTCCTCCCTCGATAAGCGGCGAGAAGCAGCTCCTCCAACGTCTTCAACGACACGTCGTCTCCGAACCTCTCCAAGATATCCGAAGTGACCGCCTCCGCCATTTCGAACTGGCCTCGATCTCCGTAGATCCGAACGAGGAACCTGAGCAGCATCTCCTCCTCCGAGACGGCGTCGACGGGAGACGGGATCGCCCAGCTGTTCTTCTCGGTGAAGTTCTCTCCAGGCTTGGGAAGGTCGTTGAGGAGTTGGTTCGAGAGTCGAATCGCGAGATCCGACGTGACGGGAAGTCGTCCGAGGTAGGAGATGATGTTGAGGTAGACTCCTCCTGTGATCTCCAGCTCCCTCCTCTTCATCTCCTCGACGATGCTGAGGACCTGTTCCATGACTTTCTCGGGTCGAAGCTTGTATCCTGATCCGTCTCCGAGCGTCGGCGTCGTCCAAGGAGCCAACCGCATCGGTCCGTCTGTCGTCTGCAGGGTACGAATCTCCTTTGGTAGGATGGCATGCCGATTGAGGATTCCAGCGAGGAGGATAGTGAAGGTGATCTTGGTGGCCTTGAACGTCTGACCTTGAACTCCCTCGTTCTCCATGAACTCGATGATCTCGACGGCTTCGCGAACGAATCCTTCTTCAACGGCGGATTTGATGGCGAGGTGGTAGGTCGTGATGTTGGGGACGAGAGATTCAGACTTGATCGCGTCCGAGATGACGGCCGAGATGTTGGTCCATCCGACGAAACTCTTCCGAAGGGAGGCGAGGAACGAGTTGAACATCATCGCTTCCGTCCAGGCGACCTCCGGCGTCGTCGTCTCCTTCGGCTGCTTCGATTTCTCCATCGTCGCTTGGATGACCCTCCAGACCTTCTGAGCGAGAACTCGGTCATTCGCCGACGTCGCTGCCTCCATGAGGATGTTGAGCTCCTGCAACGACGGCTTGATTCCAGCCTCGTTCATCTTCGCGAACCAGTGCCTCGCCGTCTCCAAGGTCTTTGAGCCTCCTCCCGCCCTCATCAGACTCTGGAAGACCATCCTCGAGAACCACTCGAACTCGAGAGGCTTACTCTCGTCTGCCTTGAGCCGAAGGAAGAGAGCTTCCGCGCTGGACGAGTCCTTCGACCACTCGAACGATTTGAAGAAGGCGAGGTAGGAGGAGTCCTCGAGCGGGTGTCGAGCACGAACGACAGCGGTTTCGATCCAAGCGAGAGCGTCTTCCCATTGGCCGTGATGAAGGAAGGACCAAATGATGGGGAGGTAGACTTCCATGGGAGGAGGACGCGTCGAAGGGGAGGAGGAAGCCGACGATCCAGCGGACCAGCCTGGCCAGAACTTCTCGAGGACGCTGATCGCCTCGCGAGGGAATCCGAGCTGAGCGAATCGACGGATGGAGATCACGAGGAGGCGAAGGGTAGGAGGGTGTCTGGGTTCGAGTTTGATGTTGAGAGTGGCTGGAACCTCCGAGGACTCGTCGGATTGAGCGTTGAGCGTCGAGTCGTTTGGGATGACGAACTTGAAGGGATGAGGAGGTCGAGAGAGCTCCGGAACCTCAAGAAGCTGGCTGAACGGGACCTGGGGAGGAATGGCGTGGGTTCCAAAGTCGTCGGGACGCTCCTGAGGTCCTGTCGAAGTGAGCTCAAGGAGCGGAACCGACCAGGCGACCCGTGGCTCAGGGATCTCTCCGGCGACCTCGCGGTTTTGAGCAGCCTGCTGTTTCTCCAACTGGGAGGGGTAGATTCGTCTCCGTCCCCACTCGAGATAGGTAGACTCGTATGACGGATCGATCGAGTATCCTGGGTCGAGAACCACCTCCTCCTCGATCGGTGGTGGAGAGACGAGAGAGAGGGAGTCGAAGGAAGCGACGTCGTCGCGTTGGTCTTTGGGCGAGGCGGGGATCTCGACTGCTGGAGGAGGAGGAGGAGGAGGAGCAGGTGGTGGAGGTGGAATAGTGGGAGGTGGCGAAGGGGAGGGTTGGAATGATGGAGAGGCGGCTGGCGGTGGAGGAGGAGGTGGCGGAACCTTTGCGAGGGAGGGAGGGGAGGAAAAGGGTCCCGAGGTAGGAGTAGTTGGAGGACGTGGAGGAGCTCGTAAGGAGGGAGGTCGCGTGGAACTGGGAGAGTTGGAAGAATAGCGAGAAGGTGGAAGGAAACGAGATGGTGGGTTCGAAGGAGCGACGACGTTCGGCGAAGGGTAGACGCGTTCGGTCGGACGCGAGGGAGGAGGAAGAGACCGCGATGAAGGAAAAGAAGATCTGGGGGATGGTGATGATGGGTCCAAAAAGGGTGACGAGGGGTTCGGTGGGGATGGAGGAGGAGGTGACAGTCCGAGAGCTGATGCTAAACGAGCCGATTGGAAGGAGGGAGGAGGAGGCGAGGGTGGCGAATTAAGAGACGAAGCTCCTGGCGGCGAAGAACTTGTAGGGTCTTCCTTCGGCGGGTCGAACGAGGAGGCGAACTCGTGCTCATCTGTAGGAGATGAAGAGCGAGGTAAGCTTGCCGATTTGTCGAGAAAGGAGCAAAACAAAAAGGAACGCGACTCACTTCGTTCCAATCGTTCCTTCGCCTGCGACTCGTACGACGCTCTCCTTTCCAGCGAGGTCGAGATGGACGCCAACTGCAGTGCTCCTCCTCCTCCTCCGAGCCCAAGATCTAGACGCCCGAACCCAAAGCCGGTACTCCTCCAGAACGGCAGCCAACCTCCTCCTCCCTTGGACGCCGACCGTTTCCCTTCTCTCTCCCTGTCCTTTTCCCTCTTCTTCTCGAGATACGATCCCCAAGGCAGCTGGCCGTCCGACCGAGCTCCTCCTTCTTCCGAGCCACCTCCTCTACCGCCAGGTCCCTTCCGATCCTTGTCCTTGTCCTTGGGAACCGACGACGATCCAGCTGCTGAAGTTAACGACTTGACGGCTTGATCCCTCCTCGTCCTGTCTTGTTGAGCCTCATCGGGCACAAAGTAACGAGTATCCTTGTCGAGACCCCACATCCTTCCTCTGACGTCCAAGATTCGAGGATCGGGTCCTGAGGAAGCCCATGCTGCTGAGCTCCGGCTGGTGTTGGGCGGAGGGCGAGGGAGGTAAGGGTTGGAAGCGGGCGAAGGGACTCGAGGAGTTGGGGAGAAGAAGTTTGGCGAGAGATCCGATACGAGCGAGGAGGTCTAAGGGTTTAAGCCAACGAAGAAAATCATAGTCAGTACTCATAGGAGTGATCCCAAGAGGTTCGATTGTAGATTAAAGACGTGTAGCGGAGCAGGAAGCAAAGGCAAAAGTCGGATCGAAGTTGAGCTCTCCCTTCCCTTCCTTCCTTCTTCTGATTCCTTCCTATCGAGGCTCACAAACTGAAGAGGAGGAGACTCACGACTTTCGCTGGAGCTGGTACGATCCTCGGCCTCTTGGCTGGACCTGATTGAAGTAGGAAAGCCGGTACCGATCCTGGTTTGGACGAGATGGAGGCGACCGAGCTGACAGACAGACGAACGACGTTCTGGCTCGACGGCAGAGGGACCGGAGACGACGAGAAGCCGAGCGCCTTGAGCATCAAACGAAAGCGGAAGCTCGATCCAGCGGGAGGGAAGGGGGAAAGGAGGAGAAGGGGGAGGTCGGAGAGGACGTGAAGGCGGGAGGCGATGGAAGGCGTTGGGAGGAAGACAAAGGAAGGAGGAGTCGAGCTCAAAAAGACGCACTCGTTCAGCTCATCACCTCCCCACTATCGTCCACCCACTCATTACTTCACTTTCTCACACTTTGAACGAGCCATATCCCCTCCTCGAACTTTCAGTTCCCTCCCCTCGGACGTCCTTTTTGAGATCCTCTCCTACTCCCTCTTTGACACTCCGAGCTCCCGAATCGAACCGAGCTTCCGTTCTTCGAGTCTGCTCTCTTCTCTGAAAGCTGGGACTTTCTGTTCTCCATCGAGTCATCGAACTTCGAGGCTTTGGAAAGACGGATGTTCTGGTGGAATCCTGGAAGAGGTTGTTTGGCGAAGGAGGTCTCTTGATCGAGGGAGGGAGGAAGGTCGAGCTGAGCTCGGGAGGATGGGGAAGAGCCTTGCATGCCTCCGTACGATCACGACGTGGAAGAGGATGAGGTTTCCGAAGATGGTTTGTCTTATGATCTCACAGCTCTCTCTGGCTCAGCTGGACCTGACGCCTCTGCTTGTTTCGGCTCATGAAAACAGAATCAGCGACCTCCCGCGTTCCGTCCCTCCCCTCCTGCTCGACCTCTGGTCCTACAAGGAGATCCTCGAACCTCATCTTGGATCCCTCATCTCCCGGGAGGGTCTTTTGGGAAGCGCGATCAAATCTCTGGGAGATCGTCGGAGAGGAAGGGAGAGAGAGCGAGAGGAGAGACATCGCGCGATGCGACTTTCCCTTTCTCTTTGACGCTTTCCTTCTCTTCACTCTTTTTCCTCGCTGACTGCGTTTTAACCTGAGATTGGATTAATGATGAGAAGCAGAGCAGCCATCTCTCCTACCAGGTGAAAGCTTGATCATCAGAGTTCCTGCAAGGGTACTTGAGCGCCGACTTTTTGATACTCTTAAGCAAAGACCTGGATAGCAAAGGGGTTAAGTCCTCAAGCTAGAAAATCAGTGGTACTGCTAGATTCAGTAGTCAGATCCTCGTAAGTTCCCCGTCCCTTCTGACGAGAAGGGAGAAGCTGTGGCGGGGGGTCGCCGACTGAATCAAAGGGAGTTGTTCGGTTTCGTGACGGCGAAGCTGGGTGATTCCCTTCTGCTGCATCAAAGAGACGAGGTTTTTGGATCTGTGTCGGGTGGGGGTTGAACTGGTGCTGGTCTGAGGGGGAGGAGAGAGGCTGGTGGGTTTGGTTGAGATTGTAATGGGACGCGACGCGGTTTCGCTTCGTTTCGTCGCCTGTTCGTCTTACGTCTTTCTTTCCGTCAAGGCTGACTTTCTACCGAGCCCAAGATATCTCTCAGAGCATATGCAGATGCCATTGGAATGGCTCATCTGCCCGTTTTAACTGTTGAGAACTTTCGAAAGGAGCTCCTGTCGCGTCGACTTCTACGTTCCTCCCTCCTTCCTCCCTTGGAAGTAAGTAACAACCATCCATCAACTCCACTAGGTACCCTACTGATCCAACAGTCTCCTCTCCATCCCATCCTCGTCCACAACATCGGCGCGATCCTCTTCTCAAACTCGCTCAACCCGACCTTCTTCTTCTCCTCGACCGCCTTCCTAAACTTCTTCTCGATGCCTTTAGCCCCTCCACTGAACTCGATTCTCTCCGTATCGATCAAGAAGGTAGGCTGGTCCCTCGGATCCACATTCAGGAAAAGATCGACGACCAGCTCCTCGTCTCCTTCTCCGGGGTGGAAACGCACGACAAGGACTCTGAACGACCATCCTGAAAGAGAGAGTCTTGTCCGATCCAAGGCGCGCGTAATTGGGACGAGGAATTCGTCGTACCAGAGGTATCCTTCGAAGATGAGGACCTCGAGCGATGTCCAAAACGCGTCGGGATCGTCCAGACCGAGAAACTTCATAAGCGGCGTTCCATAGGTCCACGTAAGGGAGCGTCGAGAGTATAGTGGGTGAAAGCGTATCGCTAACTGGGAGAGGGTGAGGTTGGAGAGAACGACCAGGAGGGGAGTGTACCCCGAGCGTAGGTCCTCGATGTCGAGGAGGAGGAAGGAGCAGTTGGGGAGGTTGGGCACGGGGATCTCGAACGCTGGATTCGAATTGACGAGAGAAGAGGGATAGAAGATCAGCGATTGATACCACGAACTGAGCAAGTCTGGTCGTACTGGTAGAGACTCGCCTGGCGAAGCGTTGTTGAAGGAGATCGCCACTTCCAGCTTCAGTTCTCGAACGAAGGTTCCGACCTCGATGTTCCTCCCCTCAGTCGTGAGAACGCCTCCCTCTTTGAATAGAGCCCTCCAGATTCTATCGACGGCAGCCATGTGCTGATAACCTGTGAGATCGACGACTCTGTAAAGGAAAGGGAGTCCGAGGAGGTGAAGGGAGGAGCAGGTTCGAAGGATGGAGGTTCGGTAGAGCTCCCGAGGAGTGACGAGCAGGAGATGAGCGAGGATTTCTCGGAGGACGTCCTGGTTGAGGGAGAGGAGAGATCGAGGAGACATATCGAGTGTTGAGAGGTTGGAAAGGAAGATGGATGGAAGGGAAGAAGAAGGAGATGATGGTGGTTCGAGGGGAACTCGAGCTTCCGAGAATCAAGCGAGAGTTGGGACGCCCATCCTGCCTACGAGAGTGTAAAAAATGCCCCCGAACCAGTTCAGAGACCTTGATACGAGTCTGAGTGGATCATCAGAGTCACTCAAAATCTACGATCTCAGATAAATCCACCCGAAATCCGCCTCCGAGAACTCGCAGCGAAAGCGAGCTCCCTGCCCACCCTCTCTCTCTCGCTTCCCTCTCCTCCACCGCCCACACCCTCCCCTCCTTCCTTCCCTTTCCTTTCCTTTCCTTTCCCTTTTCTCTCAGGATGGACAAGCAACTCATCAATCTCATCAACAAGGTCCGTCTCGACGTCCCTCTACACTCACAGAGCTTGTATAGGAGCTGACCTTGAGCTCTCTCCTTCAACGTCATCAACCTCCTCCCTTCCTCACTTTCTCCTTCTCCTCACCTCGCTCCGCTCCCTCCTTGACCCTCTCAGCTTCAAGATGTCTTCACATCTGTAGGAATCGCCAACCCCATCGTTCGTACCCTTTCGTTCGCTGGATATGAAGACTGAGGCAGGAAGGAGAGCTCACTTTGTTCCCCTTCCCTCCATCACACGAGCAGGATCTGCCTCAGATCGCCGTTATCGGATCCCAGTCGAGGTTGGTACCCTCGCTCTTGGCTTCTATACATTTGCGTCCATCTGATCTGACTCCTTGCTTCTTCCTGACTGCTCTCTCTGCAGTGGAAAGTCGTCCGTTCTCGAGGTCCGTCCATCCTCCCTTCCTCCTCTCTCGGACCCTCCCCTCGCTCTCGTCCAGCTCGCGAGCTCACCTTCTCCTCCTCTGTTGCGTTTGGATCAGAACATCGTTGGAAGGGATTTCCTGCCAAGGTGAGCTTGTGTACCAGCTGAAGGTGGACGAAGGAGGGAGTCGAGGAGGTTGCGGTGTCGAGCGAAGGAGGTCAACGCTGTTCGCTCACCTTGCCCTTCCCTTTCTTCTCGCTTCGCTTCTATCAGAGGAACTGTGAGTTCAAGACCGATTCCAGATCAAAGTAAAGGCCATCCTCAAGCTGACACTTCGTTCAATCGCTCTCTTCTTCCAGGGCATCGTCACTCGACGTCCTCTCGTACGTCTCCGCCCTCCTCCTCTCCTCCCTTCCCTGGACCTCTCCTCGAGCTCACCACGCCTCCCTCGCTCTCCTCGCTTCTCTCTACGCACAGATCCTTCAACTCATCAACCGAGTCGCCACCGATACCTCAGCTGCCAACGAGAAGTCGGAAACCTCCGACCCCAAGACCACCGGAAACCAGAACGGAAACCAGAACAACCCCGACGAGTGGGGAGAGTTCCTCCATCTCCCAGGAGAGAAGTTCTACGACTTCTCAAAGATCAGGGATGAGATCGTCAGGGATACAGAGAAGCACACGGGGAAGAACGCTGGTGAGTCAATCGTACAGGGGGCAGATAGAGCCTTGGGTCGGTGGAAGGAAGAGCAGAGGAGGGAAACGGAAGGGAACGAAGCTCAATACGACGATGGGGAGGTGCTGGTCGAAGAGTGCGCTGTCGATGGAAAGGACTGACAACTTGGCGCTTTCTCGGCTGGGATACGACTACAGGTATCTCCCCAAATCCCATCAACTTGAGAATCTACTCTCCCAACGTCCTCACCCTCACCCTCGTCGATCTGCCCGGTCTCACCAAGGTCCTTCCTCCTTCCTTTCCCCTCTCGAGCTCTCGCCTACCATCCTCGCTCCCTCTGACTCGACTCTTCTTCCCTTCTTGATCTTCGTTTTCCCAGGTCCCCGTCGGAGATCAGCCTCGAGACATCGAGAAGCAGATTCGAGATATGCTCCTCAAGTTCATCTCCAAACCCAACGCTGTCATTCTCGCCGTCACCGCTGCCAACACCGATCTGGCCAACTCGGACGGTCTCCAGCTCGCTCGAGCTGTCGATCCTAACGGAGAGAGGACGATCGGAGTGTTGACCAAGGTGGATCTCATGTGCGTGTTTCCCTCCGAGCTCACCTCTCTTCGCCTTCCTTTCGCCGCGCGTCGAGCTCGAGCTCTGCCGAAGCTGACCGTTTTTGCTTTTTCGGTTCATGATGCAGGGACCAAGGAACCGACGTTGTTGACATTCTCGCCGGTCGAATCATCCCTCTGCGTCTCGGATACGTCCCCGTCGTCAACAGAGGTCAGCGAGACATCGAGCAGAAGAAGGCCATCTCGGGAGCGTTGGAGAACGAGCGAGTCTTCTTCGAGACTCATCAGAGCTACAAGAACAAGGCTCAGTACTGTGGAACTCCATTCTTGGCTAGGAAGCTGAACACTGTGAGTTTGGAGAACCATTCAGAGGGAGGCTCGAGAGACGAGCTGACCTTTCGCCCACTGCTTTCATCTTCAGCTCCTCATGCACCACATTCGAGCTACCCTTCCCGATATCAAGATTCGAATCCAGACTCAGCTGCAGCGATACCAGACTGAGCTCGCGTCCCTCGGAGGAGCCATGGGTGCTGGAAACGGAGTGCGTTCTTTCTCCCTCCTCCCTCTTCCCTTCCTTTGCCCAAGCTCACCTCCTTTCTCGTCCCTCGTTTCGCTTCGCTCCAGGCCAACGTCGTCCTCCAAGTCATCACCGAGTTCTGCTCTGAGTTCCGAAGCGTCATCGACGGAGGATCCAACGATCTCAACCTCAACGAGCTGTCTGGAGGAGCTAGGATCAGTTTCGTCTACCACGAGCTGTTCAACAACGGAATCAAGAGCATCGATCCGTTCGATCAGGTTAAGGATGGAGATATCAGGACGATTTTGTACAACTCTTCGGTGAGTTGGAACTTCCCGTTCGTTCTCTTTTTGACCTCTCAAGTGCCTCGAACTGACGCGACTTCGTCCTTCCTTCCCTCGCTCGTTCTGCGCAGGGATCCACCCCTTCGCTGTTCGTCGGAACAGCAGCCTTCGAGGTCATCGTCAAGCAGCAGATCAAGCGACTTGAGGAGCCCAGTCTGAAGTGCTGTCAGCTCGTGTACGACGAGCTGATTCGGATCCTTTCCCAGATTCTCGCAAAGATTGTTCGTCTGGCCCAGCCACTCTCTCCTCTGCATCCGTCTCCCTTCTTCCCTCCACCTCTACGTCGCGTCTTCGCTTCGTTGGCGTATCTGTCCGCTGACTGGTGCGACTTTTGGTTCCGATTTTACAGCAAGCCTTCAGACGGTACCCTGCTCTTCGAGACTCCTTCAACAACGCTGTCATTGGATTCTTCCGAGACTCGATGATTCCTACGACGAAGCTCGTTTCGGATATGGTGAAGTGAGTCGACTCTGTTGTCTCTCGCGTTTCGTTTCTTCGCTCGACTCGATGCTGATGGCCTTCCTTCGGACCCACAGCATGCAAGCTTGCTACGTCAACACCACTCATCCCGATTTCATCAACGGCCACAAGGTGCGTCCTTTCCCCCCTTTTCTTCCCACTCTTTTTCGAGTCCACGAAACTCGACGCGTCTCCGAATCTCGAGCTGACCTCTCCTCCGTTCCCTTACTCCTCCACCCCGTTATCTTTTCTCCTTCGCTACCTTTTCCCTCGCTCTTCTCCTCGTCCGCTCCCTCTTCAGGCCATGTCTCTCGTCTCCGAGCGAATCCAAGCCGCCAAAGGACCCGAGAAGCCCGTCGATCCCAAGAAGCAGATCCTCAACAACAACAAGGATCTCGACGTCGACATGAAGAAGGACGAGCCTTCGTTCTTCTCAACGTTCTTCCCCGCTGGAGCTAAGGGAGTGCCGAAGAAGAAGGGGGTTTCGGTGATGGAGTCGGTGAGTCGCGTCGAACGCTTTTCTGTTCTCTTCTTCAGCCAGGTTTTTCCGACGAGAGCCGGGATAGGTCGCTGATGCTCGCTTTCGTTTGGTTTCTGATGCGGACATGGTAGCCAGCAGCCAACATCCGACCTCAGGCTGCTTTGAGTGATCGTGAATCGATGGAGACGGAGGTGATCAGTACGCCCTTCTCTTCTTTCCTCTCTTAGCCCTTCCCCAACCT
Organism: Mrakia blollopis; assembly: GCA_000950635.1. Classification (NCBI taxonomy): domain Eukaryota; kingdom Fungi; phylum Basidiomycota; class Tremellomycetes; order Cystofilobasidiales; family Mrakiaceae; genus Mrakia; species Mrakia blollopis. The sequence continues at coordinate 115,017 of BBPU01000128.1, read as the reverse complement.
CCTCACTTGGCTCAAGCTGACCTCCTCCTCGTATCCACTTCCTAACTAACAGAGCTTCTCATCCACTCGTACTTTAACATCGTCAAGCGAGAGATGATCGACATGGTGCCTGTTCGTTCACCTCTCCTCCGCTCTTCCCACCTTCACTCTTCGTTCGAGCTCGAGCAGAACCGTACTAACCCTCCCCTATATTTCCTTCGGTGCTCGTTCATCAGAAATCTATCACCTACACCCTCGTTCAGGAGTCGAAGGACAACCTCCAGCGTGTGTTGCTCGAGCAGGTTCGTCTCTCGACTCCCCTCTTCATATTCTTCGCTTCGAGCCATCACTCACCTTCTTCTTCCTCTTCCTTCCACAGCTCTACAAACCCGATGTTCTCGAGGATCTGATGCAGGAGAGCGAGCATGTCGTTCAGCGCAGGAAGGAGTGTGTTAAGATGTACGTTGGAGTTTCTCTCTTTTCGTTTCTCCCTCGACACTTCCTCGCTGACCTGCTTCCGTTTTCTCGTCCATAGGGTCGAGGCTCTCCAGAAGGCAGAGAACATCGTCGCTGGAGTTGGACTCTAGACTAAGAATCGTAGACTTTCAGTTCTCGTCTCGTTGAGATCCCCGCCTGGGTTCTCCTGCAACGACGCTTCTCTCTCTCCCGTCTTGGTTTTGTGGGCTCTCTCTTTCTTTATTCTCTATCGCTAAAGTAATCTAGCTCTATTAGTTCCCTCTTTCCTTGGTTGCTGCTCTCGTTTCGCTCATCGCTCTGAAGTCGCGTCCTCCTCACGATCTAGATACCCCTCTTTCACGTCAAATGAGCAAGCCAATCCTCGCGAGTTGAGGTAGAGGCGTGGAAAGTGAAGGGAAGGATAGAGAGGGTTCGTGAAGCATGAGAGATAAGGAGAAAGGAACGACGCGGTCGTTCGAGGGAAGAAGGAGAGAAAGAGACGAGAGATTGTCCGAGATCGTGGAAAGAAAAGAAGGAGAAGAAAGCTAGAACAGTGTGGTAGAAGCTGAGCGGAGTGCTGATACACGAGTATAAAAAAAGGGAGAAAGAAGTGCGAACAGGACGTGCGAAAAGAGTAAGCAGAGAAGGAAGAGAAGGAGAATACGACGAAGCTAGCAAGATCGACTGAGAAGCGACGGATCAGGGATGCTCTAGTTTCCAGAGAGAGCGGAGATACCGAGAGCCTGGTGAAGGAAGAGACGCAAGGGTGAAGCGAATGTGAGAAAGAGAGACGACGGAAGGAGAAGAGGACGGTTCAGGAGGAAAACAAGACTCACAGAGATCTGTGCGAGCGTGAACGGGCAGGCGAAGCTTTTGGATCCGTCGAAGGTTGGAGAGATGTTGATCTGGACGCATCGACAGGTGAAGGAAAGAAGGTCAGGTCAGCGAAGGATCGCAGAGGAAGCTGAAAGAGAAAGGAGACGCGTCCGAACTGACCCTGAGGATGGAGAGCTTCGAGTAGATCTTGTAGTCGATCTCGATATCTCTCTTGTTAGCCGCCACCAGGAATCCACATCGGTCTACGACTGTAAGACAGGAGGGAGAAAGAGTCAGGTTGAGACGCGTGAGTTGAGTCGAGGGAGAAAAGAAGAAGGACGAACTGTCTGTTATGATGACATTGTTCTTGTCAAGGGAGGTGGTATAGTCGACGCTGAAGGGGAAGCTGAAGGTCGTTTTGGAGCCGGATTTGAACCTGAAGAAGAGGAGAGGTTCGTTTAGCTCGAGAACGAGGCGAGATGAAAGGTCGAAGGACGAAAACTCACTTGATGTCCGTGAGGTTTCTGATACGTCAAGGAATAAGATGATGTCAGTACAAGGTAACGTGGATGAGATGAGAGGCTGGCGAGCTCACCCTCCACCGACTGGGAAGAGAAGAAAAAAGCAGAGAAAGAGGTCAGTTTCAGGCTGCAGCGACGATGAGCGAGACGGACTCACTCTGGGTCGTCACTTTGGGGTAGAAGGCTTGAGCTTCTAGAGACTTGATGGTCGCAGAGAAGTAGTTGGGGTTGGAAACCGAGATCGACTAGGGAAAGGAAAGGGAGAGGACGTCGAGGAGATGATCAGCTCGATCCCTCCCAAGGGTGCTGCTGCTCCTCTCTCCTGGACCCGACTCACGGCAGTGAAATCGATAGAAAGGGTAGGAGTCGTTCCAGTGATGTTGACCGTGGGCGTTCCGACCTCCAACGAGTTGATTACGAGATTTGGAGGCTCTGAAAGAGACACAGGAAGGGAAGTCGATGAGCTGCGGTCTTCAGAGGGGGAAGGAGGCAGAAGGAGGGAGGGCCGTAGAACGAACTGATGTAGAGAGCGAGAGTGAAGATGACCGTAAGGACGAGGACGATGACGAAGATGATGGTGCATCCTAAGCAGCGACCGAAAGTGCGACATCCTCCTCCCTGGAAGAAGTCAAAAGGAGAGGGAGAGGGAAGGGAGGGAGGTGAGCTCGCACCGCTTGATGAGCAACGACGTTGAGCTCGTCTGACCGTCCTTCCACAGACCATAGCTCAAGAGCTATATACACTTACCCTTGTGAGAAGCTTCCCTCTGTCCTGCTTCCTCCACTCTCCCAACATCCCTGTAGATTTGGGCGGAGCAACGCTCTTCTCCCCTTCGTACGAGGACGAGAAGCCTCCCACCTGCCGAGTCTCAGTGTAACCTCCATTCTTGTCATAGGTGTAGCCCTGATCTTGATCTTCAGGTCGAAAGGGAGTGTCTGCGAAGAGGGAGAGTTGTAGGAAGGGGGGCAACAGGGAAGGGGAAGGAAAGGCGAAGGTGAAGGAGGAGGAAGGGAGATGGCCGAGGAAGGAGAAGGTCAGGGAGAGCTCTACAGCTTAGCGAACGGACGACTAGGCGTACCTGAGTGTGTATAAGGGTCTCGGTATGCCATGGCGAGAAAGAGAGAAGGTTCTAGGATGAAGGGCGAGAGTGGGAGGGGAAGGGAGACGAGGGTCGTCGTGAGCGACTGAGAGGAGACTGCACCGCTCTCCCTCTTCTCCTTCTCTTTGGCAAAGAATCCTCCGGCGAAGCTTCTTCTACTTCGATCAAGGAAGGAAAAAAAAAAAATTGAGCTGCTGGGAGTTGAGAAGTTCTTCGACGACCTCCAAAATCATCATTGCGATCTCACCTCCTCACCCTCTCCCTCGCAGGCACGTCGCGACGGGTTGAGAGCGTTCGCGTTCATCTTTGCTAGGACGAAGCAGACTTCCAACGAGCCCTACAGCTTGCAGGAAGTATAGTTGAAAGCACATATACTACGTATCCCAATTCTAGGTCTAATCTAAATCTCTAGACTACAACGCGTCGACCTTCAGGCTTTAATCCTCCTCCCAAACACCAGCCCTCTCCAGGTCTTTTGCCTTCTTCGCAGCCGCCGCTCTTTCGGCTCCTCCTCCATTCCCGTCGAGAGGATACTCGGGCAAACACAGCGTGACGAGAATGGCGAGGAGAGCGAGGAAGGCTTGGACGGTGAAGACTGCCTTCAAGGAGATGGCGTAGGACTTTGTGGCTTGCTCTTGAAGGAGAGGAGGGAGGGTTGAGATGTAGGAGGTCGAGTGACTGGATTGGAATGGAATAAAAAATGACTCAGCTCGGGAGAGGGAAAAAGGAAGGAAGGAAAGAGACTCGAGTTGGACGTACCGGATCTTCTCGATGATCGCTTCAGATCCTTCTCCTGTAATCCTCTTCGTGAGTTCGGACTGGAGAACGGCTTGAGTCAATGCTCCAGAAAGTGAAACACCGAGGACTTGGCCTGAGGTTCGGAAAGTGTACGAGACTGGAGAGAGGAAGGGGTCAGATCAAGAAACGCGTCGAAGGAGAAGAGAAGAAAGACGACGCGACTTACTTCCTGTTGCGACGGCCATCTGGTCTCGAGGAACCGAGGCGATCATGGCGATCAGAGTTGAGGTGATAGCGGCACTCGATCCGAAACCCTTTAGAGGGAGAAGAGAACATGTCGTCAGAGAGCGAAGACTGGAGGAAGGAGAGAAAATGTAGCTGGACGAACGAAGGGGATGACTCCAATCCAGAAGAGCCATCGAGGGGTAGTATCCTCGTCCCAAGTAGCAAGGATGACGCAGGAGACGAGGACAAGGAACTGCAGTAGCAGTTGAGAGAGTGTGGGGAAAGGACGTCAGTTCGGCGTCTCGAAGAAACGGGAGGAGAACAGAAAAGGATACTCACCACGGAGAAGTTGGTAGCCTTGTAGTAGCGACCTGAATATCGAAGGTACCATCCTGTGGACAAGGATCCGATAGAGAGGGCAATCTGAAGGAACGGGGACGATGAGTGAGAATTGAGCTGATCTCAACGTGAAGAAACGACGAAGCTCACAGAGTTTGGGATGAGATGAGATCCAGCCACCGACGAAGTCGCATGTTGAACAGCAACAAAATAGAGCGGGACCGAGTAGAGCTGTTGCAATGCAGATTCGAAGTCAGCGTTGCAAGGAAGGAACAACGAGGGGAGGAGAGCGCGAGACTGACGGTGATGAAGGACTTGAAGAGAAGAGAGAACGAGGTCAGCGTTTTGATTCGGAGGAGAGTATGATTCAAACTTACGATCATGGCCAAAAGCTGTGGAGAGAAGGGAGGGAAGAAGAAGAGAGTCGTCAGTGTTGGATCCTCGTCGCGTCTCCGACTTCAAAGTTCGAAGCGTCAACGTGCGAAGTTGTTGATAGCCACGACGAGAGGTCCTCGCTGAAGGATGAAGGAAGAAAGAAACCAGTCAGCTTGCATAGGATGGACCGTTCGAAAGCGCTCACCTCTCTGAGCAACTCCAAAGGCAACACAGGCTCAGCAGCGAGACAAGCTTCCACCCAAAGGAACGCAGCTCCTGAGATTCCGCTGGTCACGAAGAGTCCCCACACCCTCAAATCACTCCAGAGGAGCTCGCTGCTAGTTTTGAGGGAGATACCGAGTAGGAAGGAGCCGATGAAGAAGACGAGGGATGCAGAGCCAGCGTAATCGATTCTTTGAAGTCTTGAGCGCATCGAGTGGACCTTGCCGTCAGGCGAAGGAGGAACGGGAATGTGGAGGTAACAGGAGACGAGAACCATGGCAAAGAGGAGGAAGGGGATTTGAATGATAAAGGCGGCTCTCCTGAGAACGACGAGGAAGAAAGAGGGATGAGGGACGGCGGAAAGACGCGATGAAAGAGAAGAACTCACCACCCGAGGGTGTCGCTCAAATACCCTCCGAGAGGTCCACCAATTCCTGAACCAGCTCCGAAGAGAAGGTTCAAGCAACCCTGCCAAAGGCCTCGCGAGCGCAAAGGAACGACGTCCGAGAGGACGACAGAGCTGAGGAGAGGAGGAAGGCGGGATGAGCTCGTGAGCTTTCAATATCCTGCTTCTCTTCTCTGCTTACACGTACCTAACAGTCATAATCCCACCTCCACCCATTCCTGCGATAGCTCGAGCGAGAATGAGAGTGTTCATCGTCGGGGCGAACGCGCAACCGATCGTTCCAATGGTAAAGACTCCCACGGCTAGGAGAGAGGAGGCTCGTCGTCCGATGATGTTGCAAAGACGTCCGTATAGAGGAGTGAAGCAGCAGACGCTGAGAAGGTACTGGAGAGCGGAGGAAGAGAAGGTCAGGCGAGGTCGAGGTCTCTCGGAGATCGAATTCGAGCGCCAGGCGATGAAAGCATTGCTCGACTCGACTCACTGCTCCTCCGAGCCAACTAGTGATGTGAGATGCGTTGAAGTAGGATCCTGATGATAAAGAGCCGATCAGAGGATCAGATTGAGCTTGGTGAGAGTGAGAGGAGGAAAGAGAAGGGAGGAAGTCGAAGCTCACCGATGTCTGAGACCAAAGTTGCCACGATTGTCTGTGGAAGAGAAGCCTGGAGTCAGAAAAATCCAGATGGGTGTTAAGGAGTCCTTGCTACTCACAGTATCAAGAGCTCCCAGGACTTCAGAATAAGAAGAACGAGAGAAGGAGGAGTCAGCAGCGCTTCTTCCTTCCCTCGAGAGTTTGAGCTCGAGCTCGCCTCCCTCCTTCTTCCCTCTGCTCACCCACCCGCTTAGAGCCACAACCAGGAGCGCACTTACAGACAGTCATAAACAGTCCCAGCAACATACACCAAAACTCCTTTCTCGTGAGCTGAACCCTGGGAAGCGATCCATCCTCCACTCCATCCTTCAACGCAATCTGCTCTTGCCCTTCCTCCTCCTGCGAGCTGATCGAGACCGCGGTGGGTGTGGATCCATAGGACTGATCTGCTGCGTTGTTGTCCGACCGAAGAGGAGTAGTTTCCGAAGCCATCTTTGACTTTGCTGAGTCGACGTTGAGAGAGAGAGAGGGAAAGCTCAACCTCCCGAGACTCTTCCGCCTTTTCGCTCTTTCGGACAAAGCCGCATCACGAAAAAGAAGAGCTCATACTGCTAGCGACGATAAAGTCCACGTAGGCTGCCCACTGCTTCCTCCAGATGGTCAAGCAGCGCTTCTTGAGTTCAGGGCCCATGCAGGAGTACTGCAGGAAAGAAAGCAGGGAGGGAGGATTGGGTGAGTGAGTCGCCGCGGCAGGTCGCGTCTTGAAGATAGGGAGAAGGGCTTGGGAGAACTTGCCTCGATGCTTTGCTCTGCTAAGACTGCTAAAGAGATGAGGCCGGTGGCTTCTGATCCAACGAGAACCTGTGAAGAAAAGGGAGGGTGATCAGCAAAGCGAGGAAGGAAGAGAGTTGAAGAGAGCTCACTTGGAAGAAGTCGTTTGTGAGACCCAGGTTTCCACTGAGGGAGAAGTGAGAGGTCAGCTTCACTGCTAAGAAGATGGATAGTACGCGCAGAGACGCTCACAAGATCTGAGGATCGTCACACGAAAGGCATACCGGGACGCCGTTGTTAAGCAGGATTTGGACGGGGTGGTTCAGGATAGAGGGCGTGTATCGCTGGAGACAACGAGACATGTCAGTGAAGGATTGGATAACAAAGGAAGAGCTTTAAGCTTACAAGAATCTCGCTCCTGGAAACTCAAACGCGTGAGAGAAGATCAGCGAGCGCAACAAGGCAGCGAACTGTTTTGTTCAGACTTACGAGATCGGGCAAACTTCAATCGCGATCTTCTTATCTCTGCAAAGCTGCATCAGAAGCGGATGCTTCGCGAGGGAGAAGCCGTGACCTATCCGTTTCGTTCCCTGGAAGAGATGCGGGAAAGAAAAAAGAGGAGGTCAGCGAGACGAGGCGACGCGTATCTCAAGTTGGGAAAGAGGACTCACGAGCAGGATAGCATCGAAGAGGTTTTCGTCGATAGCGTCTCCATCTCCAAGGGTTTCTCCCGCACTAGAGAAGCAAAAAGCAGAAAACCTTCTCAGCCCACGGCTCTTTTCAGTCAGGAAATAAACTCACTGGAAGATGAACGGAATGTCGAGTCCTTCGTCCTTTATCCGGTCTTGGAACCATAAGAGCGACTCCAGGTAGTACTTGAGAGGCTGCAGGGAGTCCTCGTGTCCGACGAGATCGAAGCCTGATGGAAGTGGAGAGGTGGAGAAGGTCAGTTCGAGCGATGCGTTTCGAGTTGATCATGTCTTGAAAGACTGACCGGCGATGAGATGAGGAAACTCCTTCTTCAACTTGATACAGTCCTCCATCGCTTCACGCACCATCTCGTTGTCGATGAAACGGATAGTAGAATAGATGATCTGCGAGCGAGTGAAAGGAAAAAAAAAGGAAACGGAGAGTCAGCGACCGGAGGAAGCGGGCGTCGCACCTGTTGGACGTTGAAGGGAACGAAGAGGAGGTCCGATGTCAGCGCTCAGAGTGGAGGAAGGCTTGATCGGGGAGACAGCTTGCATGGCGTCCATGTGGCAGTGGAGGATGCATCCTTTCTGAGAAGGCAAAAGAGTGAAGAGGAGGGGAGGGACGGAGGGCTGAAATCAGGACGGAGAAGACCGACGGCAAATCGCTGCAGAAGAGAGATAATGGACAAATATGTGCACGTACGGGCATGTTCTTGAGCATCTTGAAGAGCTTGGTCTTCTCCATAGTGTCCTTGGAAGTGAGAAAGTGCATCCTGGGAGCGAAAAGGAAGAAAAGAAGGATCAGCTTCGCCCTCCCCGAAGCCCATCAGCCCTCCCTTCCCACTGCATCTGGGGTTTCAGACTCACCCAGGGAAAAGATCTGGCTTCTCGTGATTCTTCTCCCATACTGAGACGTGCTCTTCGGCTCTGATAGCTCTCACGATCCGCTCTGCTTCCTTCTCGGCGGAGGTCAGGTTCGACAACTTCTCAGCGTCGAACCGCATAGATTTCTCCTTAGTGATGAACGCTTCTCGAGCTAGAAGATGAGCGGAGAGAGCGGAGGAAGAAGTGGCCATCTTGAGCTGAAGAGATGTCGGTTGTTGGGGCAGAGGGAAGGAAGGAAGCGTCGAGCTCAACCAAAGAGGAGATCGACACTCCTCTTCCTCCTTTGCGATATACTCCTAAACCTCCACAAAGACCCCCAAGAGAGGGGGGAGAACTTCGAACCATGTTCATCCCTTCTAGCTCACACTCTTCTGTTGACCTCCAACCACCACCTTCTATACGAAACAGGCTCCCTCAAAGGAAAGCTTGCTCGTTCAACGGGCTCAAGCGACATCCCTCCTCCTCCTTCCACCCCCCTCTCCCTCGCTCTCTTCGCACGACCCAGACGACCCTAGGAACGACGTAACGAACTCTCTCAACTTCTCACGACTCTTATTCTTACGAAACAACAACTCTTTACATAAACGAACAAGCTCACGATGGGGAACAGCTCTTGTCCGGTCGTCGAAGCAGCGGTGAGCTTCACTTCCTCCGTCCCCTCTGTTTCTTTACCCTGATTCCGTCCCATTTCCCGAGCTGACTCTTCCCTTTCTCGATGCATGTGGAACAGGCCGATCCTATACCCTTCTTCTCGGACGGAAACCTCGTCTTCAAAGGTGAGCAGGCCTTCTGCGAGTCGAGGAGAAGGACGGGACGACTGGATTCGAGCTCAGGAGTCTCGAGCTCTAGCTGACCTTCTCCCCCTCTCTGACTGGTCACTTCCACCTCATCAGCTCATCACGTCGGCTGGATAGTCTCTGGATTCTTCGCCGTCATCTCTGGTGAGTTTGGCTCCCTACGAAACGAGGGAGAGGCATGGACGTATCGTTGAGACTGACCTTCGTCGTTCCATCCTCCCTCCCCCCCTTTCCCTCGTTCCTTAGCCACAACCAGCTTCTGGCTCATCTATCACCATCTAACCTACTACACCAACAAGCGGCAACAGCGTCACATCGTTCGGTACGTTTCTTTCCTCTCTATGTCCTCCTCACAAACTTCCGCTCGAACCTTCCTTGCTCACGTCTCCTCTTCCTCTTCCTCTTCTTCAGACTCCTTCTCATGGTCCCCATCTACGGGATCGTCTCCTTCTTCTCGTACGTCTTTTATCAAGACGCTCTTTACTTCGAGCTCATCCGAGGTGAGTCCACGCGCAAATTCTCCAAGGAGGGGATTGAGTTCGAACTGACACCAAAACACCCCCTCTCTTTCCTCTGCGTCTTTAGATTGCTACGAGGCCTTCGTGATCGCTTCGTTCTTCTACCTGCTTCTATCGTATCTCGGGGAGACAGAGAGGGATATCAAGGATGTATTTCGAGACAAGCAGCTCGATAAATGGATGTGGTGAGTACAACGTCCCTCCTCCTCTCTTTTACGTTTCTTCTCGTTCTGACTGGCTGGTCCTTCGTTTCTTCTGCCTCGTATCAGGCCCTTCGGATGGGTCAAATACCGACCCTCGGGACTCTACTTCCTCCAACTTCAGAAGTGGGGAATCATGCAGTACGTTTTCATCCGACCTGCCTCGACGCTCGCCGCCGTCGTGACGAACTGGACAGGTCTTTACTGCCTTGCTTCGTACTGTCCAATCTACTCGCATATCTGGGTATGCATATCCTCCTTCTCTGAATCCCTCAGCGATCTCAGTCCTCGCTGACTCGATCTCAACTTCTCGCTTGAACGTCAGATCACCGTCGCGATCTCGATCTCCGTCACGGTCGCGATGTACTGTGTTTTGCAACTTTACGTGATGGTCGCGAAGGAGTTAAAGCCTTTCAGTCCGATCATGAAGTTCTTGTGCATTAAGGTGAGCTTTTTCTGTCGTCGCGACACTCCGTTCCTCGCTGACTTTCTCCTTTGATCTCTCGCCCAGTCCGTCGTCTTCCTTACGTTCTGGCAAGCTTCGATGCTTTCCGTCTTGGCTTCCTTTGGTGCTATCAAAGCGACGAAGTACATGGTTGAGTCTTCTCGCTGATGAAGTCTCCTCTGGTCGTTCAGGAGCTGACTTTCGTCCCCCTTTCGACTCCTTGTTTCCCAGACAGCCGACGACGTCTTGGTTGGCTTGAACGCCCTACTGGAGACTTTTGAGATGGTCATGTAAGTACCATCCTTCTCCTCGTCGAGCTTGAAAGTTCCATTCAACTGACGCCTGGCTTTTCTACTCAGCTTCGCGTTCCTTCACATCCGAGCTTTCACCTGTACATCTCCTTTGCTCGACATCCCAGCACTATCATCCTTACCACTTTTTACGTTTTCATCTTCATCTCCTCCAGATCTCGTCTACCGACCCACCGACCGAACCCTCACCACCTCCCGCTTCCGTTCCCTCCTCCACGCCCTAGACTTCCGTGACTTCGGTCGCGAGTTCTCCTCCGGATCCTCCTACATGTTCTCCAAGATGCGTGGACTCGCTCCCGATGGACCTGATCGAGAAAAAGACTTCGAGGTCGTCATGGGCAAGAAACGAGAACGGGAGCCTCGAACGAACTTGAGTGCTGCAGAGTTGGCGAGGAGGAGAAGTGGCGAGGAGGAGAAGTGGGGGATCGGGAGTGATGGGTCGAGGGACGAGGAGGAAGAGGATGTTTGGGATTCGGGGATGGAAGACTTGGGGTACGAGGAGGAGAGGAGGAGAGCTGTGAGGGAGGGAAGAGGACCACGGGAGGGAGGGAGAGGCGGTGAAGAAGGGGATGATCGTGTTGCGAGGAGGGAAGCCAAGATCGCTGGGTTGACGGATTGGTACGACGCGAGACATCCTGAGCTAGTGGGAACCGGCAGATATCAAGGAGGAGGAGGAACTGGAGGGAGGAACGCTGCTGGACGAGGAGCGAACGGGCCCAACAAGACTCTTCCCCGATCGAATCGACCTCACGACTCGCCTCAACCTTCGCTCTTCCCCTCTCGACCCTTCGCCTTCGACTACGTCAACCCCGATCTGGATCCTGGAGTAGACGAGAGACTCAATCGTCGACTGGAAGCGGCCGCGCTCTCCTCGGCAGCATCGTCGAACGACCACTCCTCCGAAGTCGCACCTCCTCTTCCCTCGCCCATCGTCCTTCTTCGAGCCGACTCCCCAGCTCAGAGTGAGATCGATCGACGGCACTTCGACGGGAGGAGCAGACGAATAGTCGAACCGAAGCCAACGCCGGTGGAGGGTGAAGCTGGGGGATGGTGGGGATGGTTCAAAGGAGGAAGAGGAGGAGGAGCTGGCGAGACCGAGCGACGCGTCGAGGCGAATCGAGCTTCCGACGACGGGTTGACGGCCATGCCTCCCTCTGCTTCTCAGTCGAGGAGAGAGAGGAGTGGGAAATACGTCGGACTCGTCAATGAAGAGGACTTATCTCCCATCCTCCAAAATACTCCCAAACCCTCCTTCAACATCTACACCAACCCTCCTCCAATCCATCACCGACTCCAACAACCGTTCTTCCCCGTAGGACCCAACTCCCTTCGGATCTACAACGCTCCCGCTCCCCTCAGCCCAACTTACACCCATCGCCAACTCCCATCCATCTCCTCACCTACCAGTACCATCCCCAGCCCTCTCATCATCAAACCCTCCCCTCGACATCGCAAATCAACCGCGAGCTACGTCTCCGCCGAATCACCTCTGGATCGTTTCTCCAACGGAAGCGCGCTTGACAACCCAGACTCCAACTCTGCTCACAGATCAGCGGACCACTCGGAAACTGGAACGTTCGGTCCTACTCGTCCCTCGTCGCCGGCTCTTCTTTCTGGAATGGAACTCCTCCCTCCTCTCGATCTCGACGTCGGTTCACCAAACTCGTTCATGACGGCTCTTTCATCCCCTCCTCCTCTTTCGCCATCTCTTCGGCGGCAGAGCAATCCCTTCTTTCCTCCTCCAGCCCCGATTGTGGTCACCTCACCTCCCCCTCCTCCGCCTCAAGATCCAGTAGTCGCGTCGATCCGACCTCCTCCTTCAACAAGGGACTCGTCTCTTCCAACGCGTCAAGGTCCTCGCGAAATCAACAGGTTCTACCTTCCCGAGTCGAGAGCCGTACCTCGGAAGATCATCCTGTAAGTCTGCATTCATCTCTACCTCAAACAGACTTCACTCGACTCTCCCTCACTCTCTTTCCTTCTTCCCTGGTTCAGCCCAACCCCGCTCTCTCCCGCTCGATACCCAGTCATCCCGACTCAAACTCAAGCCCACATCTTCTCTCCTCCTTCTCGACCTGATCGATCATCCCTCCGCCCAAACCAACCTCAACAACCTCTTTCCTCTTCGACTCGAGGTCCGAACGGATTCCAGCAAGAAAGTCGATGAAGAGTCGACCCTCCACCTCTTCCTCAGCAAGCCCAGCATCCCAGGCTCGCAAGCTACGATCCTAGGTTCCCGAATGAGGGTCGGTGAAGAAGAAGAGCCGGGGGAGGAAGCATATCGAGAGAACGAAAAACGAACGACGAACGAACATTTTATTCACGACTACGACGCGACTCTGTCCTGCGCTTGTTATTTGCTTATTCCCCACCATCTACTAACGCCTTGATTTACGCTCCATATCCTTCTCCTTGATGTCTGCTCTGTGATCTCCCATGTGCTTCTCGACGCGTCCGGCAAGGTTGGAAAGGGACCGTTTTCAGACGTCGAACATTCGCTCTGCTTCTCAACTCCCTCGCCCTTGAAGGCAGGCAAATCCAACCTTACAGCGTTAAGCAAAGATTGCATCCATCCCCCCAAAAATCTAGTTCGTCAACATGAAAAGCCAAGCTCAACGAGCTCGTTTTTACTTCTTTCCCTTCCCCTTCCTCTCCTTGACGTTCCCAGCGTTCTTCTGCTTGGCCGCTCCCTCAGGCAACCACTCATCCTCCCATCCTTCAGGCTTGTTCTTCTTTCCCCCCTCGAGCTTCTCCTGGGCGAGCTTCTCCTTGATCGAGAACGAGGTGTGGGTAGGTTCAACGGGAGCAGCGTCGTCGGGAGCGGAGTGGCCGTCTTGGTAGAGGTGTCGGTCGTCTCGCTCGATGATTTGTCGTCCGGGGTTGGGGTTAGGGACCCAGGCTGTACGACGGAGGAAGATAGAGAGAAGTCAGAGAGGGAGTCGAAGGTGAGAAGGCGCAGAAGAGAAGGGAGGGAGGAAGGAAGGGTGAGCTCACCTTTTCGGACTCCAGAGGTGATGAATCCGGGAGATCCCCATCCGTAACTACACCGTAGAAACCGCCAGACGAAAGGAAAGTCAGCTATGACGCCGAAGATGTCGTGAACAAGCTCATGGAACGCAAGGAGGGTTGAAGAATAAAGACGAAAGGGAGCGAGAACTCACCCAGAGTGAGCCGGAGGGTTGATGAACTTCCTCCACACGTAACGAACAGTCAAACCTCCGACAGAGATCAAGACGAGGGCGATGAAGAACCTATCCAGCCCGAGAAAGCGAAACAAAGGTCAGAAAGGAGCTTCAACGAGCGAGAGAAGCGAAAGAAGGAGCCAGCGAGCTCGTCTGACCTCCTTCCTTCCTTCCTTCCTTCTTCTTTGTCTTCTTGAGCTCAACAAAAGAGACAAAGCACTCACGTTTGAGCGTCGAGCTCGAGACCAGAGGCAACGTCGAGGACTTCGTCTTCGAGGGAGGTAGCGGAGGGCATTTTGGAAGTTGAGTTGAGGCGAGGGAGGGAGTTGGTTGGAGGGAAAGGGAGCTCTTCGAGATCTGAGTCGAAGTCGACGCTGGCCGGTTTCGGAGAAAAGTCAGCTGGGACCTTCTAGAAGGAGTTTAAAGGTCTAGTTACAGCAAGTAGCTATGCGAGATGGAGACAGTGATAGTCGATGAGGTGAAGATCCGAGAAAATGAGTTTGAGGTCAAGAGAAGAAAACCGCAGGAAAGCGGGAGCGAGCTCATTCCGTCTCTTCTTTCTCGTATGTCGATCTCTCGTTCGCGACCAATCAACTCAGATCTCACAATACAGCTAAACGAACAAAATCTACTCCTGCTTGGCTCCTCCCTCGTAGGCCTGGTCGTGAATCTTGACGGCTCGTCCAGAAGGATCCGACGACATTCCCCAGTCGGTTCGAGGAATCCATCTGGAAGAAGAACAAGAGCGAGAGCGAAGGATTGAAGTCAGCGACGCACTTCGGGAACTAGAAAATGAGCTTCATTGACGAGAAGAGACTCACCGAACAGTAGTGTCGGCGGCAGCCTTCGAAGGGAAGTGCTCTGAAGAAAAGGAAGGGGAAAACGGACGCGTCGATGATCAGCTCTCCGCTCTCTCTTGCTCTCGTCTTCCTTCAGCTTCAATGAAAACTCACTCTCGAAGATATCCCTGATCCAAACAGCCTCCTTAGTCCACTCAGCTCCCTCAGTCTGTCCCCACTTCTCAGCGGAAGCAGCGAGGTGCTCGTCCGAGACGACGGCCTCGGAATGAGCCTTCATTCCGTCGATCCACGAGTATCCAACACCGTCGGAGAACTGCTCCTTCTGTCGCCAGAGGATGGAGTGAGGGAGGTAGGCCTGGAGAAGGAGAGAAAACACGAAAGATAAAAGGTCAGCGACGTAGAAGAAAAGATCAAGCGCGACGAGCGCTGGAGAGGAATTGATGAGCGACGAACCTTTCCGTCGGGAGAGCAGTCGAAGGCTTTTCGGAGGATGTACTGAGGAGAAGATGGAGATCGAAGGTGAGCTGACAGGCTAAGGAGGGAGGGAAAAAGTGGGGAAGAAAGCTCACCTTCTCCATCATGGGGCAACCATCAGCGTCGACCTTTTGAGCGGCTCCCTTACCGAACTCCTTGTACTTGGGATCGATGGCCATGGCGACCTCGAGGAAAGACTTGTCCAGGAAAGGAACTCGAGCCTCGAGTCCCCAAGCCATGGTAGACCTACAACGAAGAGAAGAGAAGATGAGGTCGCGTCAGTTTGAGCGAAACGAAGAGCGAAGAGAGCGAAGGAGAAAACGAGAGGAGAGGACGAACTTGTTGGCTCGAAGACAATCGGCGGTGTGGAGGTTCTTGACTCGCTTGACGAGCTCCTGGTGGAAGGACTTGGGATCAGGAGCGGCGTGGAAGTAGAGGTAGCCTGCGAGGAAGAGAGGAACGAGAAAAGTCAGCTTCCCGCTAAGAGTCGACGCGTCTCACAAAAGGCTCCTCGAGACTCACCACCGAAGATCTCATCAGATCCCTCTCCACTGAGAACCATCTTGACTCCCATAGCCTTGATCTTCCGCGAGAGGAGGTACATGGGCGTCGAGGCTCGAACGGTCGTAACGTCGTAGGTCTCGAGGTGGTAAATAACGTCCTCGATGGCGTCAAGTCCCTCCTGAACGGTGAAGGTGTACTCGTGGTGAACGGTTCCGAGGAAAGCAGCGGCCTTAGCGGCGGCGAGGAGATCGGGGGAGCCAGGAAGTCCAACGGCGAAGGAGTGAAGTTGAGGCCACGACGCGAGACCAGCCTCCTCTCGAACTAGAAGCGAGGAGACGAACGAGAAATACAGGGTTAGTCCGCTCGAGAGTTTCAAGAGCTAGCTAAGGAAGAAACTGAACTCACGAGCAGCGTCCGGTGTCGAAGTTCCGGAAGGTCCGTTCTTCAACCTCGCCTCTCGAAGAGCGATCTGAGCCTTCTGAACCTTCTCGGTCTCCCTCTGAGCGATGGCAGCGATCAGACTCGAGTCCAATCCTCCACTCAACAGCACTCCGTAAGGAACCTCAGTCATCAACCTCTTCTTGACAGCAGCCTCCAAGCTCTCCCTCAGCTCCTTCAGGTCGACAGCTCCAGTAGGCGCCTCTCCGACGTCTCCTCCCCACCACGTAGGCTTGAAGTATCGCTCGGTCTTGCCGGTTTGGGAGTCGTAGACGTGACCGGGAGGGAAAGAGATGATGTTGTCGCACTCGTCGCTGAAGGCCTTCATCTCGGACGCGAAGTACTGGATCTTGGGGGCGGAGGAGTTGTGACCTTGGTAGAGAGTGGTGATTCCGATGGGATCTCGAGCGACGATGACTCTTGAGGGGGTGAAGGAGGTGTCGACGAGGATGAAGGAGAACATGCCGTCGAGCATGCTGCAGAGGTCGGCTCCGTGCTCCTTGTACTACATCGCCGAGGGAAAGAAGGCCAAGGGAGGTGAAAGAAGGAAGGAGAAGGGGTCGAAAAGAACGAAGAGGTCAGCTCTCGTCGCAAAGAAAGCAGCTTGATCGTTCTAGAAAGCTTCAAAGTTTTCCTGAGAGCTAGAAGATGGACGAGAGAGGAAACCTACGAGGTACATGATGACTTCACAGTCGGAGTGAGTCTTGAAGACGACGTCCTGGTTTTTGAGTCCCTTTCGAAGGGCGAGGTGGTTGTAGATCTCTCCGTTGACACAGAGCGAGATGTTTCCGTCGTCGCTGATGAGAGGCTGAGCTCCGGTGTCTGAATAGAGAGTTGAACAAGGTTGAGTCAGAGCTGCTTGTCCAGAACGAACGAGGGGAAGGAGAGCTGAAGGAAGGGAAGGAACGCCGCGGGCTGAAAAGAGGCTCGACTTCTTTGTTGAGCTTTTTCTCCACCATCCTTAACCATGCATATCTGAATCTTGCACCAGGGTACCCAATCAACTCTTCTCTCCCCATCCAGCCAAGAAAATAAGAGATTCCCGGCACAGAATCGCGCCGGGACCTCTTTTGCCCTTCCGACCTCCCAAACTCCTTCTTCGAGCTCGAACAGTTGGACTCACCGACTCCTACGATGGCCAATCGCTCGTGGCAAAGGATAGCATCCTTCGCAACGAAGCAACCACTCCAGTCGGGTCCACGAGACCTAAGCTTCTTGGACATGGCGATGGCTTTGGGTCTCAACGCAGCGATCTCCTTCTGCGAGCAGTCTTGCAGCCCGCAAATTCCAAGGATTCCACACATGGCTTTGAGGAGGTTCGAGAGGGGGGTTGAGTGAGTAGAGGTGGGCGAGGGAGGTAGGGGAGCTCAAAAGCTTGGGGTGCAAAGTGCTTTTTGGTGGGGGGATAGATGGATGTTGGGTGAGAGGGAGACACAAAGAAGGAAAGAGGAGGTTTCGACTTTCGAGTCACTTTCCGATTTGTCGGAGTTTGAACTCTTCGTTATCAAATCTCTAATCTTTCGGTTCGTTCGGTGCCAAGCTGGCGCCAAAAAATTGCCCTCCTCTATCTTCTGATGGAGAGCTGCATAAAAATTCTGCAGATCCGAACCCAAAAGGGCGTCTTTTCTCACGTCGAACCGCGTTTGGGTTGAGCGCGTCCTCGACCACGTTCAACCGCGATCCGGCTCTTTCTTCAGCTTTCAAAGACGTCTTAGTGGACCGTGGGCTTTAGTTTGAGGCGCCGAGGTTTCTCATCGAGCGCCTTGTTAAGGATTCAGCGGCACGCAGACGAGAAACACGAAACAAAGGTCACGACGCGTCGAGATCTCGACTTCGTGTTCCTCCCTCTCTTAGTCCTCAGTCCTTGTTTCTCCAAGCACTAGCCACTAAGGACGAACTTAATCAACATAAATTTACATATCTCCTCCCTATATTAGACCCAACAGCTTACTCAATCACTCCCTCTCCCTCCTCAAGCCCACCACCTCAGCCGCCTCCTCCTCCTCCCCATCCCTCCCCATCCCTACAGCACTTCCCCTCTTCCCACGCCCCAATCCCACCTCCCCACTATGAATCGACCCATCCGCCGACGGATCCCTACTCGGAGCTCTCGTACTTCCTCCACTCCCTCCCAGAAGTCCATCGAACGATCGAGACGAGAACGACGAAGGAGGACGCGAAGTGATGGTGCTGGATCGACCGCGT
The DNA here is from genome assembly GCA_000950635.1 of Mrakia blollopis. NCBI lineage: Eukaryota > Fungi > Basidiomycota > Tremellomycetes > Cystofilobasidiales > Mrakiaceae > Mrakia > Mrakia blollopis. The sequence goes on along the minus strand of BBPU01000128.1, from coordinate 97,030 downwards.
TGAGGGTGCTTGGAGGAGGAAGAGGAGGAGGTTTTGCGGATGTGGATAGGGGTGTAGGTGTGAGGGTGGATTTGGGGTTGTGACAGGGAGGGAGCGTGCATGGGTGGTGTTGTTGTTGTGGGAGCAGGGAGTCGTGAAGAGGAGGAAGATGAGTTTAGGGAAGGTTCGGGTAGAAGAGAGTGGGAGGATGCTGGGGAGAGGTTGGCGATGGATGAAGATGAGGAAGGGGAGCGGGATATGGGGGGAGATGTGATTCCGAGAGGGGAGGAAGAACGATGAAGGAAGGTAGGTGGTGGGGAAGTGGACGTTGAACTTGAGCTGCAGGCGGAGAAGGACCTCGTCGGAGGCGGGATGCGAGTAGGAGGACGCCACGAGGAGGAGGAAAGTCGGTTCGCTTGTGGGCGAGATGGATGAGGAGGATGAGGATCGCCCGTTGTTCCATTTGTGGGAGGAGTTCCAGGTCGAATCGAGGACGAGAACGAAGGTCTCCCTGACGTCGAAGCCGAAATCGTATCACCACTCTCGATCCGAGTTGAGAGGCCTGGTTGACCGAGAGGGTAACGACGACGGCTCCGAGCGCGTGTGCTACTACTGCCTCCCATCGCCACGAAATCGTCCAACTCCTCGACTTCCTCCTCGTCGAGATCGTCGCGTTCCAAACTCGCTGCGGCCCCTCGTCTACGGACTCCGTGAACGCGCTCCTGGATATCTCGCTGTTCAAGCATTGCGACGACGGGATCCAAGATGGTAGATGGATCGGAGGACGAAGAGGAGGAGGAGAAGTCGACGGAGAGAGGTGAAAGGGGAGGTGGAGGGGATCTGGGAGGCTCGTCCAGCGATCCGTAGAGAGGGAGAGGTTCCGGATCTTCTCGAGCCGTTCCAGACTCGAAGAAGAGGGTGACGTAAGGTGGTAGGGAAGTCGAAGGGAGGACATGGGCTGAGGGAGGAAGAGGGGTTCGTGGTTGTCGAGTTGGAGAGGAGGAGGAGTTGGAAGAGGGAGAAGAGGAGGGAGGTGGGATGGTTCCGGGAGTTGCCACAAAGCGAAGCGGGGAGTTGAGGAGAATGACGGTATCGGCGGCAGAGTTTTCATTACGGCTGTATCGAAGAAAAAAAAAGGTGAGAAGGAGAAGGAAGAGAAGAGTCAGCGAAAGGAAGAAGAGGGAGAGGAAACGCGCGTTTCGAACGAACTCACCAAAGTATCCGAATTTTCAACCCATGTCCAACCTTCAGGAACGGCGTCGCCATCGAAGGGATAACCCTTCTCTCTCCCTTCCTCGATGATCCGTTCTTCCCAACCACATGCCTCGGCGTCTCAGCTCTGAGATCCAGCTTCTTCCACTGCTTCCCCTTCAACTCTCCCTCCTCCCCTTCGAACACGATCGACCTCGCTCCTCCTCCCTCCGCCTGGAACAACGACGCGACCCTCGATGATTTGTGAGGAGCGGAAGGGAAGACTCCCAGGTCTGAGAGGGCGTGCAAGGAAGATTGTTGACGTAGGGGATGGCCGGTGAGAGGTTGCTCGTCTGGGATTGGGTAGGCCGAGAGAAAGGTGCCGGAGGGAGTCGATCTGAGGGCGAGGAGAAGGAAGGAGAAGACGTCCGATCATCAGACTCGGCGAGAAAAAAAGGACTGCTAGCGATGTCGCAGAAGGGAGCTAAGTTCTCACCTGTACTTCTCGACCTGTTCAACCGCGAACTCGAGAGCGACGAGTGAAAGGGCTCCTCCTCCTGATTCGAGCCAACCAGGACGACTTCGAACGCGAACGCTGAACTCGAAGGAGGGACTGTCAAAGGGCAAGAACTCTGATACTGAGATGACGCAGCTAAAGAAATCGAGTGGAAAGGAAGAGAGGGGGTGAGCAACAGGTCGGAAGAGACGCGTCGAAAAGAGGCCCGTGAAGTGCACACTCACTCGAGAGGTGATTCGGCTTCCGCCTTGAGACTGAAATGCCTCATACTGAACCCCGACTGATCCACCAGATCCCTATCTCTCACCTCCAGAGAACAAAGCGCCTTCGGTACCCTGAGCCTCTCCACCGCAACCTCCCTCTCACCGCTCGAGGAAAACCTCACTTTCCCATCTGTCGATCCTCCTCGTCCCAGCCAGCCTGATCCTGAGCTCGACGAGGAGGAAGGGATGTTGACGACTTCGACGGTTGCTGAGACGGAGGAAGTGAGGGTTGCGAAGGGGAGGTAGAAAGTTGGTGGTAACCAGCCAGGGAGTCGTAGGACGTCGAGGGGAATCGCGTAGGAGGTGGATTGAGAGGAGGAGGTGAGAGGGATGAAGAGAGGAGTTGGCAGGACGATGCGATGGGTTTGGTGATGGATGCGAAGTGAACTATAGCAGGTGAAGTCGAAGACTGTAAAACGAGGCATGAACCGAAAACAGAGAAAAGTGAGCTAAGGAAGATCGGCCGTCGGCGTTCAAGCGTTCAAGATTGGGCTGAGAGAGCTCGCTTACATTCTGTTCTGACTTCGTAGGTGATCTCTACAGCTCTGACGAGGCAGCCTGAGGATTTGTGAGAAGAGTTGGAGGAAGATTTGGAGTTCCAGAAGTTGGAGGAGGCCGAGGAGGAAGAGGAGAAGGAGGTTGGAGGGAGGACAGTGAGAAGCACCTCGGTTGGCAGCGAGTAGGTCGATCTGAGAAGAAGAAACGATGAGCTTTTTTCACCGGGAAAAGAGGGACGGAAGGTATAGGAAGCTCTACTGACTGTGTGCCGAGTCCTCCTACCATCAGTACCGTTGCTTCCTTTCCGTTTGGCGAGGAGTGCTCTCGAGGGAAGTTGAGGTCGACCTTGATTCGACTTCCTCCTCTGAGCTCCTCCTGTTCCCTCCCTTTCTCCTTCCCCTTCTTCTCCTTGTTAACCAACGGAGATCCCTTCGACGATGAAGTTCGAATCGAACGAGCTGAGGATGAGCCGTGCGAGGTTGAAGTGCTTGCCGTGAAGGAGGAGTGTTCGAGGAAGGACGAGAGCTCTGAGCCAGAGGACCGTCGAGTCGAGCTCATTTTGGAAGGAGCAGAGGGAACGAAGCGAGTGCGTTTGTGGCTACGAGGGTGGAAAGGGAGGCAAGTCCTCGTGAAGGGATGCGAGCGGGTATATATCGGCGTTGAGAAGGGGAGAGGGAGGGGGAGGGAGGGAAGTAGTTGAGGGAAGGAAGGAAGGTTGGCGACCTGTTTCCAAGCTCTCACAGACGAGCTCCTCCAGAGGGGGTCAAGGATTTTCGACGTGGTCTCCTCGAAATACTCCTCGTGGCGAATGCGGGCCTAGGCGAGTTCCAGGAGCTTTTTTCTGCGAGGGGAAGTGAAGCGGAGGAGAGCAGGGGGAAAGAAGCGGAGGGAGATGGGAGTTGGAGGTGAAGGGGTCGGCGAAACACGAAAAACAGAAGAAAGAGGAAGGTGAAAGAGTAAAAATTCCTACCTCCCTCGTATTTATCGAATTGGCTCGTGCAGCGTTCACAGACCCATCGAACTCTCAAAAAAAAGCAGATGGACAGTTCACTTTGGATCGAACGGGGAAAAAAAGGTAACCATCCATCGAGATCGCGTCTACTCAACCAGCTCATCAGCCTCCTCGCCCTCCTCTCCCTCCTTGATCAACCTCTCGACCTCCCCAGCCCACTCCATCAACCGACCATCACCCTCGATGAACCGCTTGAGCTTGTCGTCCTCCGCTCGGACGTCCTGCCAGAGAGCTTCAACCTCGTCCGCACTCGCCTCCGAGAACCGAGCGGCCAGCTCTGCTGGAGATGCTGAGGATGCGAGGACCGCTTGCTGAGGAGTGAGAGGTGGTGTGGGAGACTCGATATCTGTGAAAGGGAAAGTGCAAAGGTAAATTTGTGTTTCGAACTGAGACGCGTCGAGGGACGTGAGAAGCGGAAGAGAACGAACCAGGAAGGATGGAATGTGTTTGGTAGAGAGCAGTCGAACGAAGGATACCCTCGAGTTGTTGATCAGCGAGGTTGCTCGTCGAAGCCAGACCAGACCAGCTGAAGAAAGAGCGAGGAAGAAGAAGCGATCAGAGAGGGCTCCAGCTCGATCGTGCAAAGGGAGAACTGTACTCACTCATCTCGAATGAAGATCCTCCTCCAGATGGACAACAAAGCAACATGAGCTCGACCTTCAGGGATATCCTGCTCGTAGTCAAGCAGATGGGAGAGGGGAAGCGATCAGCTGATACTTCGAGAGGAGGTTCGAAAGAGGGGAGGGGAGAAAAGGGAACCAACCCTAGCTCGTGAAAGAACGTCGAGAGCAATCGCGAAGTCTCCAGTTTGATCCTCTTCCTGGTTGGCTTTGAGGGTCAGGAGGTCGACAAGATCCTCAGCTTGAAGGGTCTTGCCAGAAACGAGGTCCTTTCCGAGTTTGACGAAGAGCTGTTGAGTCGCAAAAAAAGATCAGCGACTCGCTACGTTCGATGCTGGAACAGATTGAACGACGAGAAGAGATCTACGTACAGCACGAAGAGCAGGGAACTCGGTGAGCTGAGGAGCCAAAGATCGAGTAGCGAGTTCGACAGCTTCGTCGACGTTGGACTGGTACTGAAGAGGTTGCGACGCGACGGCTTGCTGGAAGAGCGTCCTCAGCTTCGAGTGAACCGATATCAGGTCGAGACGGTCATCGATACCTGTAAGACATAGCAAAAAAAAAAAACAGAGTCAGAGAGAAGCCGAGTCACGAGAGATGAAGAGGAGAAGCTTACCATCGAGAACCTTCCTCGACTCAGGCGAAGGGTTGGGATCCTGGCTGATCCTGACCACTTGACAAAGTTTGCTGATGCTCAACATCAACTGAAAAAAGAGAGGAAAATGAAGAAGAGGTTGCAGTTCAGCGGGGAGTATAGATGGAGCGAAAGCACGCGTCTGACGAACCTGCTTATCGGCGAGTTTGAACTCCTGCTCAGACTCTTTCAACAGCGACTTCGATGCCTGATCGTACCGACTCGTCGCGAGGTCGTGGATCCAGGCGATTCGAGGGTTATCCGACGAGTCGAGGAAAGAGAGGAGAAGATTGCCGTAAATCTCGTCCTGGGTGAGAAGAGTCTTGAGCTTGCCTGTGGAGGAGGAAGAACGAAGACGCGTCAGTCCAGCTGTCGGCAAATTGGACGAGGAGAGGAAGAAAGTTGATGCAACCACATACCTTGCTCGATATACCACTGATACAGCTGGAAAGCGAACTCCTCCTTGAACTTCTCGATGTAGTGCTGAGTTTTCGAGGACGAGCCGATTTGAGGATCGTTGACCAGTTCGACGAGAGCTCGGAAGTCGTGATGGTTCTCGGCGAGCTCGTAGGCTTGAGCTGATCGTCCGATACGAACTGAAGAAGCAAAAGAGGATGGAGGCTCAGTGTCTGGTCCACAAAGCGAGGAGGAAGAGAGCCGTAAGACTCACCGAGAGCGTGAATCACCCGAGGTCGAACGGCGAGCCATCGTTCGCTGAGAGCGTTCGCTTCTCGATCGTTGTTTCCCTCCGAGTAATTCAGGACACTGATGAAACGACCAAAGAAATTAGTCAGATACAGCGCATCGAGGATGGAACGAAGCGGGCGAGGAAGGAGAGGAAAGGAACGATAAACTCACGTCGACAGATGCCTCAACCGATCCTCAAATCCTTGACACAGCGCCGCTCCCAACTCACAAAGCTGATCCTTCAACTCCCTCTGCACACTCTGCCCAGCGCTCAGCTCTCCCGCAGCTCCGTTCCCTCCCTCTCCTCCTCCTCCTCCAACAGCTCCTCGGAACTGAACAGGCTCCTCGTCCAAGGAGGAACCAAATTCTCTCGAGCGTTCGCGGATGATGGTTTCGGTGAGAGAAACGAGATGTTCCAGGGCGTCGAGAATGGAAGGAGTGCAGGTCCAGGGTTCGAGGAGGGATTCGGAACGAAGAATGCCGTATTTGGTGGAGGTTTCTTCGCGGTGACGGAAGGAGGCTCGGAGAGTGGTCTGGGAGAGAGGAGTGGAAGCAGGAGACGTGAATCAAGCAGGTCAGTTTGGCGAGATGCAAGATCAGTAGGAGGTGATTGCAGGAATGAGACGTACGAGGAAGACTCGGTTCGCTTCGATAAGCCATTTCGAGGTCGACTGGATGGAAGGCGAGGGCTCGAGAGCTGTTCGGAGGTGGTTCGAGACTTGGTCGAGTACAGAGGCGAGTTCGCGAGGCTAACGGACAGAGCGAGGAAAAGGAGATATCAGTCGAGCTTGAAGAAATCGAAACGAGTCGAGAAAGAGAACGAACCTTCGTCCTGAAGAACAATCGAACGACATCCTCTCCAGCTCCAAATCCGAACTGCTGCATCACTGTAGCGATCCCGTCAGAAAGCAATCCCTTCGGAGTTCCAGTGAGAGCCTCGCCACTGCGATGAGATCACGTCGAAAGGGAACCGAGGTCAGCTTGAGACGAAGTGGAGTGAACGAGACGAGACGAACCTCATCCGCGCGTTCTGATAAGTCCAGAGCTCAGCGCAAGCTCTCAGCTTCTCCATGTCCCAGGAGATCTTCCTCCGACTCGATTGAGAGAGCTGACAGGACAAGAGAGGACAGGAAGGGTTCGGGAAGTCAGCGAACTAGGTCTCCTCTTTCTCTCGTCGTCTGTTCGACGCTCACCTTCCCGAGCAGTCCGTTCTCAGTGATGAAACCGATCAGACCCTTTAGCCTGTTAAGACGATCTGCAATTTGAGTTCGGAGGTCGAGGATAGCGGGCATGTTTGGTGAACCTGATGGGAACGCGAGCGAAGGAGAAGGACGCGTCAGATGTGGCTGGTTGAACTGGAAGAACGAGTACGAGGAGCGGAGCACGCACTTGAGGACAAAATCTCAGTGCTGACTTGCTCGGCGGCGAGCATGAGGTTCCCGTCGTATCCAGCGAAGAGTTGAAAGGAGAGAGGGTTCTGCGAGCGGCGAAGAGAAAGGAAGGTCAGCTCGTGCCGCGACGAGAAAGCAAAAAGAAGTACGACCGAGTACTCACCTCTGGACGATCTCCGTAAAAGATAGCTTGCTCAATCTTGGATTTCAGACGAGCGGTTGCTGTTGATGCACGACTGTGAAAGCAAAAACGGGCGAAGAAAAGAGTCAGCGAGCTTTCTCTCGCCCGACTTCGGCGTCCAGAAGTCTAGGGGAGAACTGTCACTCACTCTCCAGCGTCCTCCAAAGCTCCCTTCAGCTTCACTCCAACGCTTAGTACTCCACTTTCCTTCGTGATCACGACCACCTCGGTCCTCTCGCTCGTCGTCGGCGAGCTGCTCAATCCGATTCCCAGGAACGCGTTCCTCGCTTGATCTTTGAGGGTGATGGCTTCCTCGTAGGGAGCCTCGGTAGTAGAGAGAGAAACGATGAGAATGGAAGATGGGAGAATGATGAATGCGGTGCTGGAAGAGGGAGGGATGATGAAGGAAGGGAGAGGGAGGGGCCGAGGGTCGATGTTCTGAGTAACAAGTGGAGATGGACGACAGAAAGTTAGCGAGCGATGAAGCGACGACTCGAGTCGTCCTCAATCCGTCCAGCATGGGGGAGGAAGCAAGCTGGACTGAGGAAGAGCGACGAGAAAGGGAGAGGCGCGAACTCACCATCTTGAATTCACACCCAACCAACCTCCCAACCTCCATCTCCCCACTCCCTCCGAACCTCGCCACTCCCACCGCAAAGCTCCTCTCCTCTCCCACCTTCCCACCTCTCTCATCTCCAAACCCAGCCTTCCACCTCCTCTCATCCACGTAGCTAACCAACACCGCGATCTCTCCCTTCTCCTCGTCCATCACCTCGACCCCGTGCAGCTCCAAACTGACATCCAACCCAGTCTCTCCACCTTCTCCTCCTCCAAGGAGACTGGAGATCTGTTCCAGGATGTTGTGCTCCGAAACAAGGAAGGGCGTTCTCGAGTTGGACGCGAGTCTCCATCGTTGGAGGTTGGGCGTCGTGAGGACGAAGATCTCTTGCGAGAGGGGAGCGAGAGCGATGGAGATGGGTGGGTGGTCTGAGGAGGACTGGTTGTGGGAGGAGGAGGATCCGGAAGGAGTGGAAGGGTTGGAGGGCGAGGAACGAAAGAAGCGGGAGAGGAGACCTGAGGAGGAGGAGGAGGAACGAGGGAAGAGGGTTGTGGAGACGGTTGTTCGACCTGAAGGATGTGAGAGGGTGAGGAGGTGAAGGTGGGAGAAGGAGGTGGTGACAATGTAGAGTCCGGGCTACAAAACACAAGATCACAGCGAGATATAGGGAGGAGGACTGGGTCAGTTCGACGAGAGGAGGAGGGCTGAAAGACGAGCTCGAGTTCATCGACGAGACTTTCCCTCTCTCTAGAGGAATGTGAGAGAAGGACTCACCTCGACTTCCTTGATATCCATAACTTCTTCGTCATCTCCCAGACCAGTGACCTCTCCAGAGACGAATCTCTCTCCTCCTCCGACGAGAGCTTGAGAGACTCCCTCCCAGAAGCGAACCTCTCCTTGAGGTGAGACGACGAGAACGCCTGGTTCTCGGCCTGCCGGGTGACGGACAAGTTGCGAGTGGCAGAGAGTGGAGGTCGAAGGGACAGGGAATGCATAGAGGGTCGGCGAGGAGGAGTAGGACTTCTGAGGAAGGGTGGACGGACAAGAAGTGGGAAGGGAAGGAGGAAGAGAGGTGGTGAGCTCGACTCGGTCGCGTTTTCAAGCTGGCTGACAGGAGAGGCGAAAGGATTGCTTACCTTGAGGTAGTTCCAGACGAAGAGGTAGGAGTGGGCGATTAGAGTGGCGAATCCAGAGGTGGCATCCAGAGAGCCAGCAAGAGCGGTGGTGTAGAGATCTACCGAGGGAGGGGAAGGGGAAGGGAAGGAAGGGAGGTGAGGTGAGTCGAGAGCTCTTCACGGCGAGTCTTTGAGCTCTAGAAGTAAGAATTGGAACTCACCAGCAGATTTGAGAACCTCCTCTACTTCGGCAGGTAAGCCTCCTTGCTCGAAGACCTCGTGTCTGTTGTCTCTGACCCAAACCTTGCTGTCTCGTCCGTCGCCTCGAGTTTGAGTTGTTGCTCCTCCAAAGTCCGACGCTCCTCCATCCATCTGAGAGTCTCCGCCGTCCACAGAACCGGCGTACTGAACAACTCGAAGAGACGAGGAAGTTCGTTGTTGAGTCGATGGAGGTTGAAGGGATTGGGCGAAGGATAGAGGGGAGGCAGGGGAGGAGGAGGAAGGAGAGAGAGCTCCGTTGAACGAAGGAGGAGCTGGCGAAGGAGATCCGGTCGCTCCCGCTTTACGAGCTGGACGTCGACGAGGGGTACCTGTGGTCGAAGAGAACATCCGAGGGTGTCTCCGTTGATTTTCGGGAGGAAGAGCGAGATGGAAGGTGGAAGGAGACGAGAGAAAGCTGAGCTCGAAAGGAAAGAGGTCGAAATCTCGTCCAAGCTCTGCTCCCTTTCCCTTCTCCACATCTTTCTCTCTTCTTCGACTTTTTCTCTCGACGTAATCCACCTCGTCTTCATCAGCTTGTACCATGTCCCGTGCTGCGAGTAAAAAAGTACAACGCTTCTTGCAGCGGATCGGCTCAGACTGACCTTCTTTTCGCCCTCCCTTCCTTCCCTCCCTCTCCTCCTCTTTCTCTAGCGATCCCTTGGGAGATGCTCTAACACATCTTCTCCCACTGCGACCAGCCTACTCTCTTCTGCATTTGACTCGCCTCTTTGCTTGCTGGCAGCTCGCGGGTCCCATCCTCTACGAAACGGTGGAGATCAACAACCTCGACGCTCTCATCTCTCTCTCTTCTTCATTGTGAGTCTTCCCTCCCCGGCCTTACTGCTTAGAGGTTTTCCACAGAGGTTGACGGTATTATGATCCTCGTGATACTCATTTCAGGAGGATGTAGCTCCCACGGATCGTCTTCGTCCTTCCCCTACCCTCCTCAACCGAATCAAGACCCTCTCGCTCGAGATCCCCTCCTCGAAGCAGTCAAAGGCGCCGTTCTTCAGTCTTCCGGACGACCCTCCCACGGAAGAGGACGAGGAATTGGATGAAGAAGATGCACACATGCGCGACTGGGATCCCAACCAAGAGATTCCGGTTCTCGTCCCTCACAGACTCCTCGCCTCGACGGTCGATTCCTCTCCTCTCCTTCTCGACACCCTCGTTCTCCCCGATTGGGAACTTCCCAACTATCCCCTTCAAAACTTCCTGCCTACCCAGGTCTTCCCATTCGTCTCACCCAACACCTTCGTCCTCTCACAAACTCCAAAGGACGTGTACCATTGTTTGGACGGGTACGATTGGACAAGCGCCGGGAGCTCGTACACTCCTCACTTCCTTACTTCCTGGTCGAACCTCGAACGCATGGTGTTCGCCGGAATGAGCGTCGGCTGCAGCTACGTCGATGGAGACATCTATCAACACGAGGAAGACCTCTCTGTGCTCTGGGCGGATATCCACGGAGGAGGAGATGCGAAGGCGAGGAGGAAGTTCGAGCTCGTCTTCGACTTCGTTTGGGGAGGTATCGACGCCAGAAAGGAGCGGACTCCCCCTTCTCGTGCTATGATGTGGGCGGTGTTGAATATGGGAGGTGTGAAGAAGGAGTTGATATCTTTGGTGGATCTGAAGGTGGTCGTGAGAGTGAAGGAGGAGCAGGAGGAGTCGGCGAGAATGCAGATCGCGAGAGATTTGCCCGAGTGGATGAAGCCTTTCGTTAGCGTCGAAGTCGTCTAGTAATATAGTGAGCTTATGATTTACCTTCCTTCGACTGAAGAGAAACTGCGGGCGAAAGAACGGAAGCCAAAGGGAAGAAGATGGATAAAAGAGAATTGGACGCGTCGCGCGTCCCAGTCTGATCTCAACCGAACCCACCAGCCCCTCTCCTTCCCCAACTCGTTTCAAACCAGCACCCGTTCAACTTCACCCTCACTATATTGAAGACTCTCGTCTGGTCGAGCAAAAAGGAATCACCCAGCTTCGCCGTCACGAAACCGAACAACTCCCTTCGATTCAGTCGGCGACCCCCCGCCTCAACCTCTCCCTTCTCGTCAGAAGGGACAGGGAACTTACGAGGATCTGACTACTGAAGCTAGCAGTACCACTGATTTTCTAGCTCGAGGACTTAACCCCTTTGCTATTCAGGTCTTTTGCTTGAGAGTATCAAAAAGTCGAGGCTGAGGTACCGAAGAAACTCTGAATCTGATGCATGCAAAATGTGCTTCACGGCGTTTAAACACCCGCTATAGCTTGACGTGAGGGTGTCGGAGCGGGGAAAAAGAAGGAGGGAGGGCAAAAGGAGAGGGGAAACGAAGAAAAGGGCAAGCGAAAGCATTCGCGTTGTACTAGTTTAGTCGCTTCTCTAGCCTTCAACAGTCAACCTCCAGATCTTCGACCAGATGAAGCTCGATAGAGATCATTCATATCTTCTATAGGTGCAGGTGATGGTGAAGGTGAAGACGGGAGACCAGGAGATCGCTGAGCGGAGCGTCGCGACGGGGTCAGAGCCTGGAGGAGTGGATGAAGATCTTCTGCAAGTTCGGGACCCTCTTTGAACCAGGACCGAAGGTTGATAGATCAGATTCTTGATGATAAATCGTCCCGTCTCCGTTTCCCCGCCGAAGAAAAGGATTCCGTCGTGGAAGGAAGGAGCTCGACGCGTCGCGTTCCGAACGGTCGTTCTCTCTCGCAGACTATCAGCGTAACGAGGTAAAGACTATCCCATCCATCGGAAGCTAAGGATCCATAGGGAATCCTCCTTCAGTACCATCCTCCCTCACGAAAACGAACAGCGGCAACAGTCTCTTCTCAAACGAAGTCAACCCTCTCGCGATTCTCCCCCTCACTTCTTTCCTGAACTTCTCCTCCGTGACCTTCGCAAACTGTTCTCCCATCCTAAACTCGATCCTCTCAACGTCCTCGAGGAATATCTCGGTTGTGGGAAGGTTTGGTGGGAGGAAGAGCGAGAGCGTTGAATCGGCGTCGCCAACGACTGGACGGCCGGGAGCGACCTCGACGATCAGGACCTTGAACGACCAACTGGAGAGCGAGATTCGAGAGTGGGAGACTAATCCCGGTACGCCTGAACCTTCGGACCGAGTGGCATTGACGAACGCGACCAACTGCTTCCAAGGTTGAGAAGCCTCGCCGAAGAGGGCCTTGTGTAATGCCGTCTCGCAAAGGGAGACGTTGGAGATTTCTCTGTCGGGATACTGAGGAGAGGTAACGACTCGGAGGTGCATGATAGAGAGATTGAAGATGAGAGGCTTGATGATAGGAAAATGATTGGCGGAAAGGGTTGAGAGATTGAGAGTGAGGGAGGTGCAGTTGGGAAGTGGGAATGGGTGGGTCTGGAGGGTTCGGGCTGCAAGAGTCCATTGAATGATCAGAAATCGGCTTTGAACCTTATATCTCAGGATGCACGAAGTGTCAAGGAGATACTCACTCAAGGCGAAGAAACCCCCAAACCTGATCTCTCGAACGGAGCTCGCAACATCCACGCCCCTGCTCGTCCCTTGCCCCAAAACACTCCCATGACCAAACAGTGCCTTCCAAGACTCCGTGGATTTAGAGGCTGATGGCTTTTCTGTAATGTAGACGACGCGGTAGAGAAGAGGGAGGCCAAGGTCGTGGAGGAGGGAGGAGGTTTGAAGAATGGCCGTTCGGTTTGGAGTTCGAGGAGTGTCGATGAGGAGGTAAGCGAGGATTTCTCGAAGGACGTCTTGGTTGAGGGAGAGGAGGGTTCGAGGAGTGGACATGGACATGAGACATGACTGGAGGAGATGGTTCTTGGATGGGAAAAAAGAGGGAAGGGAGGAAGCAAAGGGGAAGAAACGAGATGGACGTCGAAAGCGAACTCGCGATTTCGTCGAGCTCACCCTTCTTGACCTCAAACGAGCTCCTTCTCTTCTCCCCTTTTTGCACGAATCCACTTCTAACTCCTCTCAGTACTTCCTCAGATCCGGGCATGTCTACTAACGTGAGCTCAGCTCTTCTTATCTTCTGGATGACGCCCTTCGAGTGGATTAGTCCAGCTCACCTCTTTCCTCCCTTCTTCCTTCCTCCTCCCTGGACCTTCCTTCCAGCTTTCCTCTCGCATCCTTCGCTTCCGTACTAACCACCTTCAAGCCTTTCCCCCGGAAACTCTACTTCACATCTTCTCCTACTGCGATCAAACTACCCTCTTCGCCCTCTCGCTCGTCTCGTTTGGTTGCTGGGCGCTCGCTGGACCGATCCTCTACGAGCACGTCGAGATCGTCGACTTGGACGGGCTCGCCTCGCTCTTCTTCATCGAGAGCTTCGATTCTCCTTCTCTTGAGACCGAGTACTACCTCAAGAATAGCCCGCGAGATATCTTATAGTCAGCACTAGCGGAAGAACAAGAGCTGACCTTCTCTCTCTCTCTCTCTCCTGGCTTCCAGGACCTCATCGCATCCTCCCCTCGTCTTCAAGAAGCCACCTCCCTCCTTTCCCGCATCACGACCCTTCGAGTCGACATTGCGTCGTGGGATCAGCAGAACGAACCCTTCTTCGATCGTCCTCGCGTGAAACCCGCACCCACGTACGAGCCGGACTTCGAAGACTGTCAACTCCTCCTCCCTCACCGACTCCTCGCCTTCACCACTTCTCCTCTCCCCCTTCAATCCCTGATCCTTCCCTCGCGCGACTACGACGACGAAGACATCTTCGGTTCCTTGGCTCTTCAACTCTTCCCTCACCTCTCGCCCCTCGAGGTTACACACATCTCCATCGACTACGAAATGGGCTCGACCTGGTTTTGGACTTCGACCTTCTCACCCACCTCCTTCCTCACCCACTGGACCAAGCTGGAACGAGTTTCTTGGATGGGGTTTTGTCTCGCGATTACACGTCCATTCCCTGGGTGGTACCGGGAAAGCGACGCTCTCTACTCGCTCTGGACGCCCTCGGAGGAGGAACAGGAGGAACGGAAGAAGAAGTCGTTCGAGATCGTCTTCTCCTTGGGCATGAACTTTCGGTCGGAGAGCTTGGTGGAATATCTCCGCAGAGGTGGAGTGTCGGAGGAGTTTGCGGAGATGGTGGATCTGACGGTGGTCTTGAGGGCGAGGACGGAGGCTGAGGAGCTGTTCGCGATGGAGGAGATGGAGGACCAAGAGGATTGGTTGCAGAAGTTGGTGAGAGTTAAGCTAGTCTAGTCCAGCAGTAGGAGGAGCGAAGCCTTTTGATTCGATGGTCCTATGTCTCCGTCCTGGATGGAAGTCGGTAGCGAGAGGAGACAGCTCGACGCTCACTCAGATCAGCTCCGTCGCGTCTTTCTCTCTTCCTCTGTTCCGTTTAAACAATCTTCCCTCTTTTTCACATCACCATCAGATCCAGATCAAGATCAAGGCAAAGAAAGCTGCGTGCCTTAGGATGCCGAGATCACTGGAGAGTGAGGAGGGGAGACGAAGAGGTCGCGAAGGAGAAGAAGCTGCAAACGGTTGTTGATTGTTTGAAGAAGTTGGACGGCGGTGAGGATCGTTCAGCTAGAAAGTCTTCCAGGATCGGTCAGATACGAAATCTCTCGCTGCACGATCGGCCCTGTCGGTATGCTAGCAGACAGGAAGAGAGAGAGAGAGAGGAGCGACTCGCCAACTGAACGCGTCGACTTCCGAGTCTCTTGCTCAGCTCGCTCAACCGTTCGCAAAGAAAGACACGAGCATCATCGATCGATCAAGATCCAGACTGATAAGCGAACAGACCCCAAGCGACTCGTCTAACTCAAAAGACCCTGTCGCTTCAAGTCCTCTGTTCGTCGACCCAAACGAAAAACAAGAACGCGCGTCAGTTTCTCGTTCTCTCGTCTCGGAGGAAAAGGACGAAGGAGGGTAAGATGGAAAAACGCACCATAAGTCCTCTTATCGTAAACGTTTCCCTCCGAGTCCTCGAGCTCCTCCATGGTCTCAGTTGAACGAGCGTCCTGCTTCGAGTCTTGCTTCAGGCGTTCGGCGACTACAAAAGCACGAACGATGAACGACGGAGAGAGTGTGTCAGCGGGAGTCCGAGGGAAGAAGGGAGGTGAGATGAGGTGGGGGAAAAAGGAAGGGAAAAGGGATGCAAAACAGAAAGAGAGGAAAGAAAGGAAAACTCACGAGCAAGCGCGTCCTCGATCTTGGTGATCTCGTGGAAGTGCTTGGTGTTCGGCAGACCGAGAGCTTTCATTCCGAAGGCGTGACGAGACTCCTGTTGGGCAACGAACGAAAAAGAAAAAAGGAGGGTCAGCTCGAACCAAACCGAGACGACGCGTCTCACTTCCTCCTCCTCCTCGAAGCCCATTCTCGAAAAGGCTAGAGAGACCGGCTGAGAAGAAACTGACCTGGAAATGCCTCTCAAAGTTCTTCCTCCCCATATACGCGAAATCCGAACAGATCTCACACCGATACTCGACTCCCAAGCCATGAAGCTTGTACAACCAGAACGGAATCGGTTTCCCATCCCACCCCATCGGCAACTTCAACGGATTGTACAACTTCTCTTCATCATCCTCCTCCTCTTCCGCTCCACCCTCCTCAACCGTAAGCGCAAGTTCAGGCGCAGGTTCCTCCAGTTCGAGTTCTCGTTCTCGTGCTGTGAGGGCTGAACGACGTTCGACGTTGGCTCGGGTGTCGGAGAGGAGGGAGCGGAAGTTGGAGGAGAGGAGGAGGGATTTGGTTAGGTGGGTGAGGAGAGCTGCTGGGCGGAGTTTGGCGTGACGGAGGTGGGAGAGGGAGAGGGTTGGGGGTGGGGCGGAAGGGTCGGTGGAGGTTGAGGTGGAAGGAGTTGAGGAGGAAGAGGTGAGACGAGCGGTTGCTTTTTCGTGCTTCTTGGATTTGAGATGGGCGTCGTAGACGGTTTGTTTCGAGTAGAGTTTTTGGCCTGAAGCACATGAAGGAACGAACGAGCGAAAGGAAACGGACGCGAGCAAACAGAAGGTCAGCTCTCTCTCTTTCTCCCTCCCTTCCGTTCGACCCAGCTCTGTCACCACCCTCCACCCTCCTAACCATGAACGATACTCACAAGCAGGACACCAGATCCCCTCCCCTTCCTTCTTCTCACCCTCTGCTCCCTCCTCCTTCTCCTCCTCCCACCCAACAAGCGTCCCAGCCTCCCAAGCTTCTTCAAACTCCTTCTCGGCCTGAACCTTGAGAGCGGTGATGTCCTTGAGGGGTTTTGTGCGCGAGAGGAAAGAGAGGAGGTAGGTGTGGAGGGATTGGATGTACCTGTGACGACGAAGACAAAAGCAAAGCAAAGGCGTGAGCTCGAGAGAAACGAAGGAGAGGGAGGGAGAGACGAGACGAGACGCACTCGAGGTAAGCCTGCGATCCCTTCTCCTTCTTGGCGATGTTGGCATCCGGTGTGCCTTTTGAGAGGAGATCGAGGAAGGCGAGATAAGGAATTCTGTTGGGCGAGGAGAAAAGTCAGCTTTGGCGGATGAGGGCGAGAAGGGAGGGGGCTTATGGAGGGAGAGGGAGGAAGGAAGAGGAAGCTGACCTCGAGACACCCTTGATGTTGATGTATTGAGAGTGGTAGAGGTAGACGTCCAAGAAGCGACCGAGGGATTCTTCTCCGGAGAACAAGCTCGAGATGTCTGCAGCGCGTAAAAGAAGAGAGGAGTTGATCAGCTCTCGTCTCGAAGGGAAGGGAAGAGGTTGAGGGCGAGCTGAACGAAGGACACTCACGATCCACTGCGAGCTCCTCCTCGTCTCCCTGCTCGGGACCCTCTACGAGAGTCCTGATCTCTGACTCGACGGCTCTGGAGTCTACGTCTGGGTTCTTCCTGTGGAACTCCTTGATGCTGACGAGACGAGAGTAGAACTCCTCGAGGTCGTCGGCGGGAGGAGCTGGGGCGGAGAGGAGCGAGATCTCTTCGGCTCGAGCTCTGCAAGACCATGGAACAGAAGCAGCGAGTCAGCATATGCGTATCAAGGATGACGTACACGCGGTCAAGGTGTTGATGGTCGCGTCAGGTGAGGATGGGACGTCGGATGGGCCAGGGGAGGAAGGAGGTTCAGCGAGCTTACCCCGTTGAGTCTGCGTACTGCTCCTTCAACGACAGCTTCCTCGCCACGATCCTATCCAAGATATCCGAAGCTCGGTGCTCCTTCTCGAGCTTGTGTTTGTGCTGTGGTCGATATAAAAATCAAGGTCAGTCGGACGCGACGAGGAGGGGAGCGAAGAGGATCGAAGGGAGGAAGGGAAGGAGAATCAAACTCACGTTCTCATCCGGCTGCAAGAAGATAGCAGCCAACGCCTGCTCGTAGAGATCGATCTCTTCGTGCGACTGTCGGGCGGACTCTATAATCGAGTTCATGCTTGGAAAGGATGGAAAAAGGGGAGGAAGGGAGTTGGAGGGGAACTGAGCTGAAATCACTTTCGACTCGAGCTGAACGTTTCGACTCTTCTCACATCCGACAGCCATCTCCTCCTCCTTCTCCTCCTTCTTAATCTCAATCTCACGCTCGATATGGTCAGCGTAGATCTCCTCGCTCCTTTAGGTGAGTCCAGCCCCTTCGTGATCTTCTGGTGACTCGAGCTGACCTCGATTCCTTCCTTTCTTTGCCTTCAGCCTACGGTGAGCTGGCACGACTGCTTCTTTGCTCCTTCTTGCTCTTTGCTCAACTCTTTTCGCCCTTCTCCCACTTTCTCGCTTCGTAGTTGTCGTCCTGGTGACCGCACTAGGTATCTTCTCAAGTGTATACAGACGTAGAAAAGCAGGTGAGTCCAACGTGCACTTCTTTGGCTCGTCACCTTCGACCTCTCTCCCTCCCTCCTTACCCTCGCTGACCTCCTTCCGCATCTTTCCCTCGCCTCCAGCCGCCTCGGTCGACCTTCCCTGGTTCCCCTCCCACCCAACCCGAGACAGCTACATCTCCCTCCTCCAACAATCCCCACCCCCTCCAGAATCCATCATCAAATCAGCCCTGCTCTTCCGAGCCATGGCAGACGTCCGACGCATCCTCAAACTCCGAGAAGACAAAACAGCACTCGCCAACCTCATCCAGAAGGGATCCATAGGAGACGATCTGCTCGTCAAGTTTGCCAAGGCTGAGAAGGAGCTCGAGGCCGAGGTGCTGGATGTGGTGAACGAGGCAAACTCCTTCACCGGTGCTTGGGGACCTGGGATCTTCCAGACCGCTCAGGAGATGGTGATGATGCAGGCGGATATCAAGATTAAGGATGAGATTCCTGCGATTCATAAGGAGCAGGGTGAGTCGAATCGTTCTGCTAGATGTACGCCGAGGAGCCTGAGGAAACGGGGCGAGGAAGGGAAGGAGAGAGAGGAAACGCGCGAAGCTCACCTTTCTCTTCTGTCTCTTTTTTTTGTTTTGTTTTTCAGCCACTCGACTGGAAGAATTCAAGCTCCACAACAGCGAAAAGAAACTTCTTCCTCCCTCCACCTCCGCATCGATATCCTCTCCCAACACTCCTGCCAAAGGATCTCCAGCAGCGACAGCATCGCTCATCCTTCCTTCCAACATCCCCGTTCCCTCGCCTTCGCCCAACTCGAGACCTACGTCGCCGAATCGGTCGCTTTCTCCTCAGGGATCGGCGAAGGTTAGTTATCCCTTCCTACTGCTCAGTTCAAGGATGAGACGCTGGAGCTGATGTCTCTTTGCTTGGTTCACAGTCGACGCCGAAGAAGAAGGGGAAGAAGTAGCTGGAGAACGAGATGAGAGGGAAGAGGACGCGTCTTGTCTGGGAAGAGAGGGAGACCTGTTGTGAGATGGAAGCGTTGATACTAGGATCTGATACATATCTTCTTCTAAACCTCTTCAGGCTTCCTCCCAGCGCAAACGAAAGAAGGTCGACGAGTCGTGAACGCGTCGTGTTTTTGTTTTGACGTTCTTCCTTTCTCCCCACCTTCACCCCTCTCCCGCTCCAAGAACCTCTTCCTCCTCGTCTCTCCTCTACATTCTTCTCTTCCTCTTTGGTTCCAAGGGAGCCCAGACTTACCGTTCTTCTATCCTTCGCGATTTCTTTCATTCCCAACCAAACTGATCTCGTTCCTCTCCCTCTCTTCCTTCCCTCCTTAGCCTTTTTTCACTTTTCTTTCCTTCCCAACCTAACCGACTTCGGGACGGCGCCCTTCCAGTATCCCCCATAAAAAAAAAACACCTCTGCCCTTCAACTCTTCCTTCTCCATCAACCACATCAACGCTTCCTCCTCCCTCGCCTCCCCTTTCCACCTTTCACCTCACTTCACTTCCAGCCAGCCCACTTTCTTCATCCCATTCACCAACTTTTCCCAAACAACAACAACAACAAGCAATGTTCACTACCACCAACAAAACCCTCCTCGCGGTCCTCGTCCTCGTCGCTTCCTTCTCCCTCGTCGCCGACGCCGCTCCTCTCCCGCAGGCTGGTTCTGCATACACTGGGATTGGAGGATCTGCCAACGGGGGGACGTCCAACTCTGGGGGGGACGGGTACGGAGGGTTTGGGGGACTTTTGGGTGGGGCGGGAGGAGGGTGAGTTGAGCTTTCTTTTCTCTTTCTCTTCTGCTTCTCGTTCTCTCTCTCCTTCCCTTTCGCTCTCCCTCTTTTCCTTCGGCTTCTTCCTCCTCGGCTGGATTGGGTTACTGAACTTCTTCTCCTTTTCCTTATCCTTTCTTTGCTCTCTCGCTCGTGGTGCCCGTTCTCGCAGACTCCTCGACCTCAACACCCTCAACTTCGATTCCAACAACGGAGGCGACGGAGGATCCGCTGATTCTGGAACTGCCGTCGGTGGACTTGGAGGGATCACTCCTCGTGCTTCTGGAGCTACTGGATGGTGAGTCAGCCCTTCACACTCTTCTCACCCTTTGGACCCTACGGCTTTCTTACGCTCTCGTCGCGTCGAAGCACATCTCGACGCGTATCTTTTCCTTTTCACGTTCTTCAAGCTGACTCTCCCTTCTTTCCTTTCAATTCATCCAGCGCTGGAGGATCAGCCTACACTGGACCCGGAGGATCAGCTAACGGGGGGGATTCCAACTCTGGTGGAAACGGGTAAGTTCTTTCCTTTTCCCCTCCTCCTCCTCCTCCTCCTCCCCATCCTCTCCTTCCCCCAAAGAACCTAACACCCCGCCCTCTCGACTTCCTCTTCATTCCAGTCTCCTCAACCTCAACATGCTCAACTTCGGCTCCAACAACGGAGGGAACGGAGGCTCAGCTGATTCTGGAACTGCTATCGCTGGGTCGTGCTAAATAAACTCTCTCGCTCCAACCGTCCTGTATACCTCCCTTCTTCGCCGTGCGATGTTTGTTCTTAGTAGTTGATCGTTCGCTTGCGTTCATTTTGCTTTTCCCTGGCGGCTGGTCGTTGATTTCTTTCTTTTCGTTCGTTTCGTCGCTTGCGTCGTCGAATCGCTTGTTTTTTTTTTCGTTTTTTTTTTTCGTCTTTTGAGCTCGAGGCTAGGGTTCTTCTACCTCTGCTATATAGCTAGCTAGCTGCTTTATATCTCTTGTACGGATTTTGGTGGAGCTGGTCTGCCCTTGAATGAAAGAGGAAGAGAGAGAGAGAAAGGGACGCGTCTGAGTCGTCTGCCTTCCGAGTTTTTCAACGACGTTCGTGTATCGCTTGTATCTCTTCCCACACGTCGACATGCACACGAGTGAAATAACAAAGAAGCTGCTAAACTCGCTACTGAACTAGCACAACTATCGCCAACTTCTTGACCCAATCCTCCACCTGTTGCTCAATCTCCTTCCTCGCGAGCTGTTCCTCATCCTTCGTCTCCGCCCTCAAGACCACCGTCAGATCCACCATCTCCGCAAACTCCTCCGACACTCCACCTCTGCGGAGATATTCCACCAAGCTCTCCGACCGAAAGTTCATGCCCAAGGAGAAGACGATCTCGAACGACTTCTTCTTCCGTTCCTCCTGTTCCTCCTCCGAGGGCGTCCAGAGCGAGTAGAGAGCGTCGCTTTCCCGGTACCACCCAGGGAATGGACGTGTAATCGCGAGACAAAACCCCATCCAAGAAACTCGTTCCAGCTTGGTCCAGTGGGTGAGGAAGGAGGTGGGTGAGAAGGTCGAAGTCCAAAACCAGGTCGAGCCCATTTCGTAGTCGATGGAGATGTGTGTAACCTCGAGGGGCGAGAGGTGAGGGAAGAGTTGAAGAGCCAAGGAACCGAAGATGTCTTCGTCGTCGTAGTCGCGCGAGGGAAGGATCAGGG
The DNA here is from genome assembly GCA_000950635.1 of Mrakia blollopis. Taxonomy (NCBI): domain Eukaryota; kingdom Fungi; phylum Basidiomycota; class Tremellomycetes; order Cystofilobasidiales; family Mrakiaceae; genus Mrakia; species Mrakia blollopis. The sequence goes on along the minus strand of BBPU01000128.1, from coordinate 75,964 downwards.
ATTGAAGGGGGAGAGGAGAAGTGGTGAAGGCGAGGAGTCGGTGAGGGAGGAGGAGTTGACAGTCTTCGAAGTCCGGCTCGTACGTGGGTGCGGGTTTCACGCGAGGACGATCGAAGAAGGGTTCGTTCTGCTGATCCCACGACGCAATGTCGACTCGAAGGGTCGTGATGCGGGAAAGGAGGGAGGTGGCTTCTTGAAGACGAGGGGAGGATGCGATGAGGTCCTGGAAGCCAGGAGAGAGAGAGAGAGAGAAGGTCAGCTCTTGTTCTTCCGCTAGTGCTGACTATAAGATATCTCGCGGGCTATTCTTGAGGTAGTACTCGGTCTCAAGAGAAGGAGAATCGAAGCTCTCGATGAAGAAGAGCGAGGCGAGCCCGTCCAAGTCGACGATCTCGACGTGCTCGTAGAGGATCGGTCCAGCGAGCGCCCAGCAACCAAACGAGACGAGCGAGAGGGCGAAGAGGGTAGTTTGATCGCAGTAGGAGAAGATGTGAAGTAGAGTTTCCGGGGGAAAGGCTTGAAGGTGGTTAGTACGGAAGCGAAGGATGCGAGAGGAAAGCTGGAAGGAAGGTCCAGGGAGGAGGAAGGAAGAAGGGAGGAAAGAGGTGAGCTGGACTAATCCACTCGAAGGGCGTCATCCAGAAGATAAGAAGAGCTGAGCTCACGTTAGTAGACATGCCCGGATCTGAGGAAGTACTGAGAGGAGTTAGAAGTGGATTCGTGCAAAAAGGGGAGAAGAGAAGGAGCTCGTTTGAGGTCAAGAAGGGTGAGCTCGACGAAATCGCGAGTTCGCTTTCGACGTCCATCTCGTTTCTTCCCCTTTGCTTCCTCCCTTCCCTCTTTTTTCCCATCCAAGAACCATCTCCTCCAGTCATGTCTCATGTCCATGTCCACTCCTCGAACCCTCCTCTCCCTCAACCAAGACGTCCTTCGAGAAATCCTCGCTTACCTCCTCATCGACACTCCTCGAACTCCAAACCGAACGGCCATTCTTCAAACCTCCTCCCTCCTCCACGACCTTGGCCTCCCTCTTCTCTACCGCGTCGTCTACATTACAGAAAAGCCATCAGCCTCTAAATCCACGGAGTCTTGGAAGGCACTGTTTGGTCATGGGAGTGTTTTGGGGCAAGGGACGAGCAGGGGCGTGGATGTTGCGAGCTCCGTTCGAGAGATCAGGTTTGGGGGTTTCTTCACCTTGAGTGAGTATCTCCTTGACACTTCGTGCATCCTGAGATATAAGGTTCAAAGCCGATTTCTGATCATTCAATGGACTCTTGCAGCCCGAACCCTCCAGACCCACCCATTCCCACTTCCCAACTGCACCTCCCTCACTCTCAATCTCTCAACCCTTTCCGCCAATCATTTTCCTATCATCAAGCCTCTCATCTTCAATCTCTCTATCATGCACCTCCGAGTCGTTACCTCTCCTCAGTATCCCGACAGAGAAATCTCCAACGTCTCCCTTTGCGAGACGGCATTACACAAGGCCCTCTTCGGCGAGGCTTCTCAACCTTGGAAGCAGTTGGTCGCGTTCGTCAATGCCACTCGGTCCGAAGGTTCAGGCGTACCGGGATTAGTCTCCCACTCTCGAATCTCGCTCTCCAGTTGGTCGTTCAAGGTCCTGATCGTCGAGGTCGCTCCCGGCCGTCCAGTCGTTGGCGACGCCGATTCAACGCTCTCGCTCTTCCTCCCACCAAACCTTCCCACAACCGAGATATTCCTCGAGGACGTTGAGAGGATCGAGTTTAGGATGGGAGGACAGTTTGCGGAGGTCACGGAGGAGAAGTTCAGGAAAGAAGTGAAGGGGAGAGTCGCTAGAGGATTGACTTCGTGGAGAAGGGACTCTTGCCGTTCCTTGTATTGGTCAGGGATGATGGATCCGAAGGGAGGTTCGAGGGCATCGAGTGATTTATTTGGGATGTGATGGGTGTGCTCAAGCCATGACCGATCAACAAGAGAAGGAGCAGACGGAAAGGTTGCGACGCAGCGCCGACGGAGGTTTTTCTTTCTTTTCTGGCTCACTTTCTTTCCCCCTAGTCAGAGGAGGGGTCCGTCCATCGATAAGTGAGATACGAGTCTATATTATCAAGGTGTGAAGAGTGTTAGGTATCAAACGAAGCGGGAGATAGAAACAAGCAGCGCAAAGAGAGGACCGCGACGGTACTGAAGAGTTCGTGGAAAGAGGGAGAGAGCAAAAAGAGCCGTAGAAGAAGAGGAAACAGAACCCTACAACGTGTTCACTCAGACAACCCAGCTAACTTTCCCTCGTTTCTTCCAAACCAGCATCCGGGCGACGCTACAAAGAAACGAAGAAGAAACGAACGACGGGACGCGACGAGAGGAGAGGTCAGTTTCGAGTCGGAGACGAGAACGGCCAAAGGAAGTACAAGCCCACTCACGCGAAGCCAAGACCACAGAACAGCATCATCGTTCCGTTGAGGATGATCGCTTTGGAGAAGTTCTCGATAGGATTCGAGCCGAGGAGAAGACCAGAGAGAGGAGATCCTACGAGCCAGATGGCTCCAAAAGCGAGGACTTGACCGCAGTTGGTGCCTAGAGAAGAGAAAGGATTCAGCAACGAGAGGTATTGAAGTCAAGAGAGAGAAGACGGAACTCACCGAGCTCTTGGGTATTCGTGCAGATCTCTCCGAGGCAGACGATTTGGAGGGACGCGAAACCACCAGAGGAGAAGCCAAAGACGATGCAAACGACGATGATCGAAGGTAGAGTGTGGCAAGCCATCCAAGCGTACATCGCAACCTGGGTCGAAGAAGGAAAGTAAGCGAAGAACGAAGGGAGAGGTCGAGTCGAAAATCGAGATCAGCGGGAGCTTGGTCGAGTCGTTGAAGAGATGATAGGCTTACGGATGAGATCTGTACAGATGAAAACAACTGTCTCAGGTTTGACTCGTAAGTGGAAAGAAAGAAAGAGACTGAGACTCACGAGCATCCAGATTGAAAGAGAATTGAGACGACCGCAGTGATCTGCACTAAGACCTATGATGATCCGTCCACATCCGCTGCTGAAGTTGGTGATCATGAGAGTATAGGGAGCGAAGGTGGTATAGCTTGCTGACTGAGCCTTGGTGAAAGTTTGGATGAAGTAGAGGAAGAAGAAGAACTGGGAGAACGAACAAAATCGAGACGCGTCGTCGTCAGTTCGAAATGTCTCCTTTCCCCCTTCGACAAGGTTCGAACTCACGCTGAAGCAGAAGCAAGAGCTTCCAAAGACCATGGCAGCATACTCGGGTTGTTTGAAAGCGGCGAGGTTGAGCAGCTTGTTCCTCTTCTTCGGTGGGAGTCGAGCTTTGACGGTGCAGATGGCGAACGTGAGGAGAGCGAGGTTGATGAAGGCGATGATGCGAACGGTCCATCCAAACCCGACCTTACTAGGAAGTAGATTCATGAGTAGAGGCCACATGACTGTGGGGAGCAAGTATAGAAGAAAGAAGGCGTCAGCGTCGATGAAGGAGACGCTGCAAACAAACGACGCGTGCAGCCGACCTCGCCCTTCTCTCCCTCTATACGAAACAAGCGGACTCAACTGGCCCCGCAGCTAGGTCCAGAAATGCAGATCCCACTATAGTAGTGAGTTGGCGAGCGAAGGGTCGACGAGAAAAGGAAAGAGAACGCAAAAAGTTGGTGAGCGATGGAACGAAAAAGGATTGAAGCAGAACACAAAGACGACGTACATAGCGAGTCCTCGCCGCTTGTCGAACCATTGTGAGACGCAACCGAGCGGAATGATGAACAGCCAACTCATCCCAAGACCAACGAGGACTCCCTGGGCCAAATAGAGCTGCCAAAGCTCGGTGCACTGGAAGAGGAGAGAAGGGAAGTAAGCAAAGCGGAAGCGGACGGAAGAGAGGTCAGCCAAAGAATGAAAATATCAAGAAAGTCTCACTAAAGATGTGAGCATAAGTCCGAGAATGTACATCGTGGTTCCAAGGATGAGACAGCGCTGACAGTAAGAAAATAACGAATTAGCGACGCGTCGACTTGAAAGACGGAGTGCTTCAACCTGGACTCACTGTTGGACCGTACTGAACGAGCGAACAGGAAATCAAAGGGTTAGAGATTGTGCGTCGCTCGATCTCACGATCAGAGAGCTGGAGCCGGAGATGAAACAAGATCGAGGAGAAGGCTTCTTTGGCGCTCTCTCCCTTCTTCACCTCGAAATCGAAGATAGACTCACTCTATCGAAACATGGACCGGTGAAAAGAGTTCCTCCTTGACTCAGAGCAGCCTGGACGGTCCCAATCCCCGCTATCGCGTCCTTGAGAACGAGAAGAGAGAACGCGTGAGCGAGATTGAGGACGACATGATTTCAAGACGAGATACATCTAGCTCACCAGGCGAGTTCCAGGAAGAAGATGCGTTTGGTAGTACGAATTGAAAGCTCCGAAAGAGGCCCTGGAGGAGAAAGAATCCGTTAAAAGACAAGATCCGAATCGAGATCAGCGCTCGTTCACGCGACTCGAACTTCCTCGACGCGTCTTTCTGAAGAGGACAGCTCAACTCACATCATTCCAAACACTGTCATCAGCCCGAAGAAAGCTCCTGCAACTACTGTCCAAGCCTGGCAGGAAGAAATAGTGGGAGAGGGTTTAGCGCCTCTCGCTCTCGCTCTCGCTCTGAGCCGTCTCCACGGCGAGTCAGAACAGAACAGATCTATCGGACTCACCTCTCTCCCTCCATCAGGATAAGCCTCCGCAACACTCTCAGGCACCCCTCCCTCTACATCCCCATCTTCGCTCCCCTCCCCACCTTCCTTCCTGAGCTCTCCGACTATAACCATCTCACCACTCAGCGACTTTGAACACAAGCTCTCGATCGGAGACTTCTCCTTTTCGTCGTCTATGCGATGGGAGAGCGATGTCGGCGTCGACTCCTTCTTGGGTGTTATCGAGTAGTCGTCCATGGCGAGAGTAGAGGAAGAAGTGGAGGGTGAGATCATCGTTGAGAGGGGAGGGAATGGAAGGGAAGGGAAAGGGAGGAGGAAGTTGAGCTTCGAAAGTCGGAGGGAGGGCTGAAAAGAGCTGGGGGGAAGGTCTGTTCGAATCGATTCTTGTTTGCTCTAGTATCGTTTCCTGAACAATGGAAGACGAGGAACGAAGGGAGAAGAGTTGGAAGAGGGAGTCGTGGTTAGCTGAAAGAACTGACATCGTTCGGTCACAGGGAGCAGCGAGGGAAGCTTTGCCTTCGAACGGAGGACGCCGTCGACTGTTGTAGGCCGGGCCAATCCATTCCGAATGACTGAGCTCAAGCAAAAAAGCAGGAACGTCAGAAATCTCTAGGATCTCGGATCAGGGGCCATTGTGAGAAGGAATAGATGAAGATTTGCTTACCGAGCAAGAGGTGTAGGGAGGAAGGAGGCAGGGAGATAAGAGCAGCCGAAGCGGTTTCTCGTTGATTATCTCGCCGGCAGGGGAGGGTTAGCGACGATTTCTCTTCGGCACGAGCGAGCTTTCGTCTTCAAGCAAAACTTCAGCGCTATAAAGGCCTTCCTCAGTCACCCTCCAATGCTGAGTGGAAGACTTACCTGATGCTCGAAAGCGTTCAATCCATGTCAAGCGCTCTTTCTCCTCCTCTCCTCCCCCCCCTTCGAGAGCGAACGATATCTGCATTCGATGTTTTTTGAATGTTAGGAAAGATGTGGCGCTACATGCAAACGTAGTGATGAGAGTGGGGTGAACGAAGATAATCCTAAAATAATGCTATTGGGAGAAGAGTACGAGGCGTTATGCGGTGAGGGAGGTGAGTCGTCGAGAGCGAGATGCAGAGAGGAGAGAAAAGAAAGAGACAAGAACGAGAGGAACGATGCGCGGAAAGAGAAAGGAGGATCAAGCTAAAAGAGAGAACAGAGGGAGAAGGTCGTAAGATATGCGAGAGAGTGTCCGTAAAACGAGAAACATGAGGAGAGAGGAAGAAAGAGAAAGAGAAGGAAGGAGAGGGAGAAGTGAGGGAGAGACGCGACTAGAGAGCCTTCATGAGCTCGACAAGCCTGTCGACGACTTCCGTCATGGTAGGTCGCTCCTTGGGGTCTTGAGCCCACATAGATTCCATGAGGTCGACAACGTCGGTTCCCCATTGCGAGCGAAGTTTGTGGGTCGAAGGTCTGAAGAGACGAAGAGGAAAAAAGTAAGCGAAGTTCTTCTAGTTCGAGAGCCTCGAAGGGAACGTACCTGAGCTTCTTGGTTCCGACAGTGTCGTAGATGGCGTGTTCGTTCATTCCCTGAGAGTGAAGAGGATGAGACGAATTCAGTTCGAGCCGGAGAGGGAAAGAGAGAAAGGATGGACGAGTCGACTCACCTCCCAAGGATACTTCTTCTCGGCCTTGTGCCACTGAAGCATCTCCCAGAAGACCATCGCACAGCTGAAGACGTCGACCTTCGAGTCGTACTTGGGATGAGCGGTCCACATCTCGGGAGGTTGGTAGCAGACGGTTCCGACTGGGGAAAGAAGGAAGGTCAGCTTCGAAGATGGACGCGTCTGTACAAGGAAGGAGGGAAAAACTCACCAAGAGATCGAATCATTGAACGAGTAGAGTGCTTGACTCGAGCAAGACCGAAGTCTCCGACCTTGGCGACGACTTTGGAGGTGATGAGGATGTTTGAGGACTTGCACTGAGAAAAAGAAGAGGCCGAGGTCGTCAGCATCTACGTCGAGCAGCGAAGGTGAAGGAAGAGGACTCACGTCTCGATGAACGACGGCAGGCTTTCGAAGATGAAGGTACTGGAGTCCCTTGGCAATATCGAGCATGAGTTTGAGCTGAGAAAGCGAAAGGAGTCAGCTCGAGTGTTCTCAAGGGAAAGAAGATCGAAAACGAGCACTCACGACGACCTTAAGAGGTGGAGCAGGGACGTTTCGGATGTAGTCGAAGAGATCTCCGTTCTCGCAGAGCTCGCTGATCATCATGATGGGGATTCGCTTGTCCTCGGGAATGCTCACTCCGAGCTTTAGAAGAAGAGGAAGAAGGGGAAGTCAGCTCGAGCGATCTAAAACGCGTCACGAAGAGAGTGGAGAGAAGGCTCACGAATCGAACGACGTTGGGATGATCGAAGTCGGCGAGAAGCTTGAGCTCCTTGATATCCACTGAGAGAAGAGAGAGGGAGGAGGACAGGAGTCAGCGACGAACGAGACCAAACGGCGAGGAGAAACGAAGACGAAGGGCTCACTCTCGCTCAGCTGTCCTCGGAACTCAGCGATAGCGACCTTCAGACGATTTCGAAGCTTGCCGACGTAGACACTGCGAGCGAAGAGGAAGCGAAGGTCAGCAACGAGAAGAAGAGAGGTGAGACGTGGGAACTTCGATACTCACTCCTTGAACCCTCCACTTCCAACCTTCTCCATCTTGACGAGCTGATCAGCAGGGATCTCCTTGTTCTCCAGTCCCAAGCTCTCAAGATCCAAGCTGAGTTCCGTCTCCGCAACAGCTTGATGAGCGTGCTCGGAAGGAGGAGGAGTCGCTGCCTGCTCCTGCTCGGGAGGAGGAACCTGGTGGACGTGGCTTCCTCGGAGGAGGGTGGGAGTAATTTTAGCGTTGGTAGCGAAGGCTGGATCTCCGGCGTGAGGTCGTCGACGAGTAGCGTGCGCGTTGGCGGAGGTGTTGGCTCGGGCGGTGGATCCCGACGAAGCTTCGGATACTCCAGAGGGAGAAGAGGAAGCGGGAGAGGCTTGGTTCCTCTGTGGCGATGAAGAAAACGAAACGAGAAGATTAGCGAGCTGTCTTGACATGATGGTAAAAGATGAGAGGTGGACGAACCCAGTCGATGAGAGCTTGAGCGAGTTGAGGCTTCGTTCCGGCGACGTCGATGTCTCGAGTCGAACAGAGCTTGACGAGATCGTCCCGTCGAAGTCGCACGAGAGTAGCCTGAGTAGCGGATGACCAGTCGACGTCTGAGGTGAAAAGTGGAAAAAGGGAGAGAATCAGTATCTCGAGAGAGAAGAGAGAGAAGAAAGGACGGAAGAAGAAGCGAGAACGAACCGTCGTTCTCTCCCATTGCCATCTCCTCATCCTCGCCGTTGTCCTCGACCTTCTCGACAGCATCTTCTTCCTCTTCCTCTACACTCTGCATCCCCTCTCCGTCCTCCTCGGCGACCTTGGAGATGGGAGCGACCTTCTTCTTCCTCGATGCTGCTCCTCTTCTCTTCGAGACTCGATGACCGCTCTTCGCAGAGACGACCTCCTCCTCCTCCGCTTCCTCCACTTCCTCATCAACATCACCACCATCGGCTTCAGCGAGACTCTCCGCGTCCTCGACCTGGGATGAAGAAGAGTCGCCGTCGCTGGGAGGAGTAGGGATCTTAAACGCCTCGATCGAGGGACCTGCTGCATCTCTTGCAGATCGTCGTCGAGGAGCTTGGTGAGGGGAAGGTCGAAGAGGAGTGAGGACTGGGTGGGAGGATCGAGTGGGTGGGCGTCGATTTTGTTTGCGAGGAGTGGTGCCGTCGACGACCATGGCTGCTTCGTCGGGATCCTCGTCCTCCTCGGCGGAAGAGTGGTCGTCCTGATCTGACTCTGCTCCCTTCGAAGCCTCCTTCGCGAGCGTCTTGGCCTTCCTTCCGGCAGGAGGCATCATCAACTCTCTCTCCTTTCCCTTCCTGCTGGGAACGGCGACCATCATCTGCTGAGATCGGCTTCCTCGTCGAGTTGAAGGTCCAGCGTTGGGAGTGGCTTCCTGGTCGTCCTCCTCCTCGACGACGTCCATGTCACCCGTTACCGTCTCGCTACCAAAGAGGACGTGCTTGGATCGTTTAACTGGAGATGGGTTGGAAGCGGAGCCTCGTCGAGTGAGACGTCGGTTGGTGGGATGCCTGGGTCGAGAGCGAGAGCGAGTTTTGGGTGGAGAGGAAGGAATTGAGCCGGTGGGAGAGGAAGGAGCGACGTTGGAGGAGTGTCGACGTCTGAAGAAGGGAAAGGGAGAGGATGAATGTGTCAGAAAAGTGAGAGAAGTGGGAGATTGGAAGAGAACGGAAGAAGGAAACTCACTTCAGGTTCAAGCCAGCAGGTGACTCGACATCGCCAAAGCGAGCCTTCCTCTCCATCACAGCCTTCACCGTCGCCACCGAACCTCCTCCTCCTCCTCCTCCTCCTCCTAGGCTCTGACTTCGTCCTCTCAGGGCTCGCTTGTCTCCTCCTGCAGCAACGGCGATGGGTCCCGAGACTGTCCTTCGACCGACTCCTCTCCTGCCTCCACTCCCAACGACCGCCGCGTCTCCCACGCTACCCTCCCACTCGGTCTCCTCTCCTCCAGCCTCGTTGCCGGAAGCTTCGTCATGAGAGCGGGTTCGAACTGGAATGTGAGCTCGCAGTCGAGAGGGTCCAGCGGTGTCGTTGGAGGCGAGGGAAGGTCGACGTCGTCGAGGTGTAGGATCTTGGTCGGAGGATTCGTTCTCGTCGTCTGAGAGTGGTGAGGAGTGGGAAGATGAGGCGGGAGTAGAGTTATTGGCGGTAGGAGGTGGTCGCTGAAGAAAGATCGGACCAAAAGATAGAGGAGAAGGGAAGGAGTGAGATGGGGCCACTTCGGAGGAGAAGGTCGCGAAGGCAAGGAAGGAGATGGGAAGAAACGAGCTCAAACTCACAGCATCGATGAGACCCTCGATAAGCTGATTCTTGTGCATTTCGGACTCGTTTGCATCGTCGTCGACCAAGCCTGCGACTCTCCAGAGACGGAAGAGCTCTCCTTTTCGAACGCGAAGGAGGTCCTTCTTTGACGCGTGATTGATAAGGTTGTCGTCCGCTGAGAAAGCGAGGAAGGGAGCCGGAAGGAAGAGGAGAGGGAAGTCAGCTCAAGGGTCTAAAGTTGAGGGCTCCCTCCTATACATGAAGCATGGAAAGGAGGAGCGAGGAAGGGAAAAGCAAACTCACTCGGATCGATCATGTCGAACGCGTCTTCTCCCTCCTCCTCATCGATGATCGTCGCCGTCTCGTCCTCCTCTCTCTCCAGCCCTTCGGACTCCTCCATCTTATCTCCACCAGCAGCAGAGCACCCATCGAGCTCCAAATCCTCCTCCTCTCCAGCAGCCCCATTTCTAGCAGCAATCGCTCTCCCTTTCCCCTTCCAACGGCCTCCTCCCGCTTCGTTCCCTCGTTTCCTCTTCCTCGCACTCGACGGTTGTATCGACGGTGGAGGACTCAGACTACTCAACGGTTCGTCCGATTCCCTGCCCCTCCCTCTCCTCCTCAGCCCCGTAGAAGGTCCTCCCCCCGAAGCTGCTTGTTCGTCGTCGTCGTCGTCCGCAGCCGCTGAGCTCGCGGTGTCAGGTTCGTCGGCGTCCGAGGAGGAGGAGGAGGTCAAGGAGCCTGAGGAGAAGATGCCTCCCGTATCCATTGATCCTGATGCGTAGGCGTTAAGAAGGTAGGAAGGAGGGGGTGGAGGTGGAGGAGGGTGTCGTCGAAGTCTTTTGGTAGGAGGGGGTTTCGTAGTTCTCGTTGCGGAAGCTCGGTGCGAGGAGGTGGAGGAGACTTGAGCCTTCCTGCTGGTGGTGGAAGCAGTGGCTGCAAGGGACGCAGAACGACTTCTAGACCGACTCGTCCCATTCCGCTTATTGACCATAGGGAGAGGATCCGAGAGTGGAAAGAGGAGCAGAGATGGGTGAAACTCTGATGGCGAAAAGTGGACTAGGGGAGGAGGGAGAGGGGCGGATAGCGAGAGGGAGCGTGGGAAAGGAGGGAAGGGGGCGGGAAGTGGGAAAGAAGGCGGGCTGGTCGGTGCTGTTTTGACTTTTTAAGGGTGGGAGTTTCTGGTGTGGGATGGTTTAGTGTCGAGGAGGGGGTGCGACCATCGTCTGAAGGGACAAGGGAAACGGGAGGGTGGAAGGTAGGGGAAACAAGACCAACAGGTGGAAGGGAAGGAGGAAGGAGAGGCACAGTTCGAAAAGGGCCCTCCTGGGTCTACTCTTCCAGCCCCAACTCCGTTCACTTTTCATTGATTTTCACTCTCGTTGGTACACGCCGACTTCTCGGACTTGAAATCTTGGGACGATCCAAAAAAGCTGACTCGATTTGAGCAAAAAGGAGGGAAGCAGCGCTTGTGGCTCCTCACTCAACACTCGAACTCTCCGCTTCCTTCTCCCTCTTTCCTCTCCGCTAGAAGAGTTGCGCGAATTTTCTCGTCTCATGGAGCATGAATATCTTTACTCTACACTTTTACAACTTGGGACTTTCCTCGACTTGAAGGTCTGCGACGGTGGGAGCAGCCTTCACTCAACAGCCTCGCCCTTTCTCTCTCTCTCTCTCTCTCTCTCTCTCCGTTTCCAGCTCTTGATACTACCAGAACTGCATGAATCATGATCCATATCGATAACTGAAACTAAGAAAGAGAAGTTACGAGCAACAATACCCCCAAACGAACAAGCCAAGAAGAAAAGAAACTGGAAAGAACGACCCCGACGCGCGACGCACTCTCGCACTTCCTCTCTCCCCACCTCATCGCTGCAGCACACAAAATCAGAAGCAGAACTGATCAGTATCCGTCCTATCTCCGAAAGTAAGGAGAAAACAACTCACCCTCCCGGAAACCGCCCTGCTCTGCATCTTTGCCGCAAAGATCATCATGTCCTGACTCGACCTCTCTTCTCCTCCCTCCATCTGCGAAGGTCGAATCACGACCCTTTGAGGTCGGTAGGGAGGTAGAAGGGAAGGGGAGGATTGGGTGTAGGTGGGAGGTGCGGCGGTGAAGCTGAGGGAGGGAAGTGCGTCGCACGTCGATCAGGGTTCGTCGGAACAGATTTCGCCAGTAGTAAAAAAAAGACGGAAGACTTACGAAGGGGAAAATTGGACGAGTCTTGAAGTATTGCAGGTCGGTAGCGAGGAAGGGAGGGATACGAAGGAGTGCGAGTCGGACCAGGAGGATGAGCTTGAAGAAGAGGTCGATTTTGTTGAGCTTGACGAGGAGGACGAAACAGATCGTTTGGTGAAGGTTTTTTGGATGGAAGAGATGAAGATCATGGTAATTTGGTAGGTAGACGAAATTTGAGGATCTCAGGGAAGGAAGGGAGGAAGACGAAGAGAGGCAGAGGTTGGAACTTGGAAGTGAGGAGGATGGCCGTTTGTAGAGAAGGATGAAGATCAACAAGACCTTGCTTTTATAGTCTGACTTGATAAGAGGGTACTAAAGAGACAAATAAGCTCCCGAAGCAACGACGTGGAGGACGGAAGAGGAGGGGTAGGCGGTCTTTTAGCACGAGTTGTCACTTTTCCCGACGTCGTGTAGGTTTGCCTTGCTTTCCGCAAGAAGGGCGGTCAGATCCTCCGATTTGAAAGAACGTGAACGTCTTTTGTTAAAGAAGACCATCTTTGGAGAGATTTCGGAAAACAGGAATGTGTTCTGGGGAAGAGGAGAGGATGGGAAAATGGCCAAAGTTGAGACGCGTTTCGAACAAGCCTCCTTCCCGTCCTCCTCCCCTCCTTCTCCCTCCAAACTCCATCGCACCCTCCATCCCCCTTCCTCCTTCTCCCCCCATCCCCCCTTCCGCCCTCCTCTACCTCTTCCAGGATGGCTCAACCTGCTGCTCCGACACTACCCGTCTTCACGACTGGAATCGACTACGCTGGTGAGAAGGAGAAAATCACAACCTTCTTCACTCAATACGTCAAGGAAGCTCGAGTCCCTGGACGTCGCGGGAACAACGACGACGACGAGGAGGATGAGGATGAGGGGCTTGCTATGGATCTGGATGATATCTCGATGGACGGGGATGCGGGCATGCCAGAAGATCGGAAGCGGTTCAAGTACATGAAGCAGCTCGTGAGTTTCCCTCCCTTCCTTCCCCCCCTCCCGCGCTCTTCCCTTTCCTCTGCCGCCGTTGAAACGCGCTCTGGACGCGTCAAAACTGACCCTGGACTCTCGTGGATGGATGGTTGATCTCTACAGACTCGAGTGGCGAACCGGAAACAAGCAGAGATTGTGTTAGAGCTCGACGACGTTATGGCCGTTCGTTCCTTCTCCCTTCCCTTCCCCTCCCCTTGTTCCTCCTTCGATCCCTTCCCTTCGCCCGAATCCATCAGCTCACCATCCAATCTCCTCTTCCACTCCTTTCTATCCACCTCTCTTATAGTTCGAGGACGCACCTTTCTCTCTGGCTCTCAACATCGCTCGAAACACCCGTCGATACATCGAGATCGTCTCGGAGGTTATCGACGAGCTCATGCCTGAACCAACCATCGACGTGACGGATAGGGAAGACGTGATGGAGTTGATCATGGAGCAGAGGAGGAAGAGGAACGAGGAGGCTGGAAGGGAGGAGCAGGACAAGTTCCCTCCAAGTCTGACAAGGAGGTAGTGAGTTGAATGACCTTCTCTCCCTTCCTTCCTTCGACGACAACAACACCCTTCCCTTCCCTTCGCCTCGCTGACCATATCTCTTCACTTTCTTCCCGCACCTCTCCTCATTCATAGCCACCTTTACATCAAACCCTACTCCACTATCCTCCACGCTCCCCAAGCCGTTCGAGAGATCAAGGGAGCTCAGCTCGGAAAGCTCATCACCGTGCGAGGAATCACCACTCGAGTTTCGGACGTCAAGCCTCATGTTCTCGTCAACGCCTACTCATGCGACTCGTGTGGAGAGGAGACCTTCCAGGAGATCACCTCGAGGACCTTCCTTCCCCTCTCGGACTGTCCTACGGCGGCGTGCTTGATCGATCGAGTTAAGGGAACTCTCGTGATGCAGACGCGAGCGAGCAAGTTCGTTCCCTTCCAGGAGATGAAAATCCAGGAGATGGTGAGTTTGGTCCCTTCTATATCTCTTCATAGTTTTCGAGAGAAGGTCTTTCTTGGCTCACGAGCCAGGACTCCCTCGTCGAACGCTCGCTGACAGCCTCGTTCTTCCTTCTCCTCCCTTTTCCTTCCTCCCAGGCCGACCAAGTTCCCGTCGGACACATCCCTCGTTCGATGACCATCCACCTCTACGGATCCCTCGCTCGAACCGTCTCCCCCGGAGATGTCGTCGACGTCTCTGGTATCTTCCTCCCAACTCCCTACACCGGAATTCGAGCTCTTCGAGCAGGTCTCCTCCAGGACACCTACCTCGAGGCTCAGCACGTCAAGCAGATGAAGAAGGGTTACAACGAGATGGAGATGACGGATAAGATCAAGGAGGAGCTGGAGGAGCTTAGGGGAGAGGAGAACATCTACTCGAAACTTGCTATGAGGTGAGTTTGTTGACGGTCTCGTTTCGCGTTTCGTTTTGGAAGTCTTCGAAGCTGACTTTCGTCTCCTTCCTCGGTTTTTACAGTATCGCCCCCGAGATCTACGGACACGAGGACGTCAAGAAGGCTCTTCTCCTTCTCCTCATCGGTGGAGTCACCAAGAACATGGGAGACGGAATGAAGATTCGAGGAGATATCAACGTCTGCCTGATGGGAGATCCCGGAGTAGCCAAGTCCCAGCTTCTCAAGTACATCTCCAAGGTCGCTCCTCGAGGAATCTACACCACCGGAAAGGGATCGTCGGGAGTCGGATTGACCGCTGCTGTGATGAGGGATCCTGTGACGGACGAGTTCGTACTTGGTGCGTTTCTTCGATTCTCCTTCGTCGCGTTCCGTTCCTCCTCTGCTCTCTTCTCTTCTCGAACCCTAAACTGACTTTCCTTGCTCTCTCTTTTTTCTTCGGTTCAATCAGAGGGAGGAGCTCTCGTTCTCGCGGACAACGGAATCTGCTGCATCGACGAGTTCGACAAGATGGACGAGTCGGATCGAACCGCCATTCACGAAGTCATGGAACAGCAAACCATCTCCATCTCCAAAGCCGGAATCACCACCACCCTTAACGCTCGAACGTCCATCCTCGCTGCTGCCAACCCTCTCTACGGTCGATACAACCCTAAGATCTCCCCCGTCGAGAACATCAACCTTCCCGCCGCTCTTCTCTCGAGGTTCGACGTCCTCTTCCTCATCCTCGACACTCCTTCCAGGGACGACGACGAGAGGTTGGCCCAGCACATCACCTTCGTCCACATGTACAGCACTGCTCCTCAGTTGGAGTTCGAGCCTGTGGATCCCAAGTTGATGAGGTGAGTTTGAATCTTCTCCTCCTCTCAGATCGCGTCGTTCGTCGTTCTTCTCCTCGAACTGACCTTCATGCTTCGTCGCTTTGCTTCCCGTTCTTAGGCACTTCATCGCCGCCGCCCGACAAAAACGACCCACCGTCCCCAAAGCCGTCTCCGACTACGTCGTCTCCGCCTACGTCCGACTCCGTCAACAACAAAAGGAGGACGAACTCGAAGATCGCTACTCAACCTACACCTCCGCCCGAACCCTCCTCGGAGTTCTTCGTCTCGCCCAAGCTTGCGCTCGAGTTCGATTCGCCGACGAAGTCATCATCGCCGATGTCGACGAAGCCCTTCGACTCATGGACGTCTCCAAGGCTTCTCTCAACGAGAACGCCGCGAAGGACAAGGACGCTGGAGATCAGACGAGCACGTCGAAGATTTACAGGATCATTAGGGATATGGCTGGAGCTGCTGGACTTGGGAAGGGTGGAAGGAAGATTGGGAGTGGACCTGGGAGGAGAGGGAGGAGAGGTGGAGTGGTGGAGGATAGTGATGAGGACGAGGAGGATGGAGAGTTGGCGATGGTGGATGTTAAGGCGAGGGTGTTTGCGAAGGGGTTCACCGAGACTCAGGTCATGGAGACTATCATCGAGGTGAGCATGCTCGTTTTCTGCACGCGGTTCTTAGCAATCACTGACCTCTTCCTTTCTTCGATCTTTGCAGTACGAGAACCTCGGCGTCATCTCTCGGGTCGCGAACGGAACTCGACTTCGATTCGTCGATGGTGGAGACGACGAGTAGATCTTCTTCTTTTCTCTCCTATCTCTCCTCTCTCTTTTACTTTCGTTCTCTCTTCGCTAGATACCCACAAAGCATCTCAACCCATCTTTCTCTCTCAATCTCATCTCTTGTCCTTCTCTCTCTTGGGTTCCTCTTCTCTGCTCGTTTCTCGTATGCCCTCTCTTTTTACCTACTTCGCTATTCATGATCCAAACGTCCACACAACAACGCATAATATCTTTCTCTTTCTCTCCCTCTCTCTCTCACACCCAAACCACTCGCGAACGACGAGACAAAAACAACACGACATTTCGAATCTTGTCTCTTCTCTTCTACCCCTTTCGATCAGGCGGCCACCAACGCCTCCAACTGCTTCAGCACCTGAACAGGCAACTTGAAAGCCGAAAGATGCTCCCCGAACGTATCCACAATCTGTCGGATCCCGCTTTCGGTAGCTGTGGAACGCAGCCCAACCCAACCCAAGCGGAAAACGGAAAGAAAAGATCAGCTCGTTGCGTCTCTCCCCTTCCCAAGAAGAAGAAACCGTTCCTCGCTCGGTGTACGTACCATCCAAAACCCCTCCAACCTCCTTAATAACCACCAACCTCATCTCCTCCCTCTCAACTTCTCCCAACCCCTTCCCGGTGGTCGCCTCGGTCTGGAACACTTTGAGAGCGTCGTGGAAGGAGAGGAGAGCTTCAAGCGTTTGAGGGATAGAACGTTGGACTTGGCCGTAAGGGTCTTCGGTTAGGGAGGTGGTTAGGAGGGAGGTGAGAGCTGATGAAGAGGGAGAAGAGGGAGCGGGGAGGAAGAGAAAAGGGATTAGTTTTTTCGATGTGGAGCGGGGTGTGATAGAGTGGGAAGAACGATAAGGGAGGGAAAGCGAAGGAGAGATAATTGAGAAAGGAAAAAAAAGGACGAAAAGGAGGTTCTTAAAACTCACTCTGAACAGCCAACAAACACTCTTCCTTCCCCGCTCCACCCAAACTCCTTCTCACCGTCCCCCTCCCAACCTCTCTCCCCTCAGCCCTCC
Organism: Mrakia blollopis; assembly: GCA_000950635.1. Classification (NCBI taxonomy): domain Eukaryota; kingdom Fungi; phylum Basidiomycota; class Tremellomycetes; order Cystofilobasidiales; family Mrakiaceae; genus Mrakia; species Mrakia blollopis. The sequence goes on along the minus strand of BBPU01000128.1, from coordinate 59,155 downwards.
TCAACCCAACCAACTGTCCCTCCACCAACGCCCTCTGCTCCTTAGGTACCAGTCCCCATCCCACCCCCCAGATTTTGGCTGCCAGTCCCAAGAGGGTGAAGAGAACGGAAGAGGAAGGAACGACGCGTCGGGGTGCGGGAGGGAGGGTTGAGGGTTGAGGTGGAGGGGGGAGGGAGTGTTGGGTGAAGATGGAGGGGACGGTGGTGCTTGAGGAGGAAGAAGAGGAAGATTGGGTGGTGGTGGTGGTGGTGGGGCGGGGGGCTGGGGAGGAGGTGGAAGAGGAAGAGGAGGAGAGGAAGGAGGGAGTGGAGGAAGAGGGAGGTTGTTGGAGGAAGATGGAAGGATCATTCTTGATTTTCAAAGACCTTCCTCCTGATGGAGAGCCCGATCCTGCTCCGTTGCTGGTGGCCGTAGGGGTAGCAGCAGCTGAAGACGAAACCGACGACGACGCCGACGCGACGGAGGTGTTTGGGTTACTCGTTCCTCCTCTTGCGAGAAGCTTCTGGTAGGAGGTCCCGAGCAGGACCATCTGGGATCTCCATACTTCTTGCCAGAGGGTTCGACCTGTTGCGGAGTTGACGGAGAGGTCTGAGAAGATGGCTTTTCGGAGGGGTGGGGAGGTGAGGGAAAGGTGGGAGAGTTCGAAGAGGGCGTGGTGCTAAGGATTGAAAGACGGCGATGGCGGGAGGGAACGGGTTAGTTGGGGTGAGAGGGAGTGAGGTGATGTAGGAAGGACGAAAGGAGAGAGAGCGAGATAAGAAGAGGAGGAGATGGACGAACTCGGAAGTAAGGCGAAGGGGAGGTGATTCCTTCGAGGAGACATCGCACTGGCGAGGAGGAGGTTTGAGAGATGATCATGGGCTGAGGAAGATATTCGAACAGTGCGTCGATAAGTCAGCTTCGAATCTCGAGCGGGATATATAGCAACAGCAACAGTGAGAGACTCACCTGAACCATGTAAACCTCCAAAACAGCCTTCGCGACCTCCCAACCCAGCACCGTCGCCGATTGCAACACGACCATCCTAGAGAAGAGCCCCAAATCCATAGGAAAGTGAGCTCGTCGAAGGAAGTTGGCGATGTGAGGTCTGGAGAACCCAAAGCAGAAAGAACGAAAGGTGAGCTTCGTTCGTTCGACTCCGCGTCGAAGAAGGAAAGTGAAAGGAGCTGCTCACCGAGCGATGATTCCGAACCACGAGAGGATGAACCTGAAGACAGGTCGACGGAAAGTGAGGTAGACGGCGGTGAAGGCTGCCGAGTGAACGACGGGGAGGGTGAGGGAGAAGGGCAACCAGACGAGTCGGTCGACGAGGAGTTGGGGGATGGGAAGCTGAGGCGAAGGTAGGACTGGTCAGCTTCTCGTTGCTCTAGGAGGTTCTGGGTAGCAGGAGGAGGAGGGGGAAGATGCTCACGATCTCCGACGGCCACTTTGGGAGGAAAGCCTCAGCGAGGAGCTCTCGAGACGCGTAGACGATTCCGAGGGAGATGTTTGAGAGGAGAAGGAGGATGAGACGTTCGTTGAGGTGGAAGGAGTATTTTCTGGCAAAGGAAATAGAGTGGAGGGGTTAAGTGAGTATGAATTCCCTTGTCGAGCTCTGGGGACGGCGGCAAGGGATCCAGAGAAACGAAGCGGTCGAGGGTGAGGAGGGAAGGAAGGAAACGACGAAGCTCACAAAGTGCTCGCAAAGACTCCCAGCCTCGCCTCCGGCTTGGACAGGTCTGTCACGATGGCCCAAACGAAGGCTTGGATGACTCCGCATGTGAGGAAGACGATGGTAGTGGTGTGGGTGGTGGGCTGAGAAAGAAGGAGCGATATTCGAGAGAGGAGGGAGGTGGTGGTGGCCTCGGGTTCTGAGGAGGTCGAGAAGGGAGGAAGGAGGGAAACGAGCTCAGCAGGGGAACAAGAGCTCTTTTGACGGTGGTAGTGGTTAGAGATAGGAGATAGTGGGCTCACGAGATAGAAGGGACTTCCTTAAGACTATAGTCGGGAGGACGGCAAAGGCGAAGGTGAGGAGGGAGCCGACGAGGATGGAGAAGAAGCTCGCGAAGGAAGGGAGGAGATGGAAGCCGGCTAGACGAGAGGAGGGGAAGAAATCGACAAGGTTTGAGCTTGTAGATATATAGAGCTCGGAGGAGAGATGATCTGCGTACCTGTGAGGTAACTAGTCGTTGAAGCTATCGACCAGGTTGCGACGAAGGAGAAGAGAAGCGTCCGAACGATACGAAGACGAAGAGCTCGCTGGATCGACCGTCCAGAGCAACAGAGAGAAAGAGTCAGCTCAAGAACTTCTCCAAAAGGAGTATACAAGAAGGAATGCGAAACTGACCTTGCACGTCAACTCGTAATCTGTTGATCCCGTGGAAGCGAGGTTGACTGCTCTGATGGAGGACCCTCCTCCTCGCCCTCCATTCGTCCTCGGAGGCTGAGTGTTGAACCTTTGGACGGGGGGTTGCAGTTTTGGAGGCGTGAAAGCGTTCACTTGTCGAACCGAGGAAGGTCGTTGAGCCAACGAGGACGAAGAAGAGTTCATCATCTCTTAAGGACGGCGTGGAAGTTGAGGAGAGCTTCGACCAACCCTTCGAAAAGAAAGAAAAACGAGCGAGCTCGCGACGATTTCAAGCTCAAAGCTCACCTCTCCGATCCCCAAACAAGACTCGCTGCTCCCTTTGTTCTTTCTCCCTTTGATTGTTCTCGCTCTCTCCCGTTGTCTCCTCTCGCTTCCCTTGAAACTCGATCTCGATCCTCCCTGATGATCCCCTTTGTACCCTTCCCCCTAAAGGGATCTCTCACCAGATTTAAGTATCTTCCAACTTTCTTCCTTCCTCTCAACAACCATCATCCAACCTCTCTCGAACAACCAACCTCAGCTCTTCTCCCCCAAACACTCACCCTCACCCAATGTTCCCCACTTCCTTCCTTCTCCTCCCTCTCTCAGCTCTCTCCCTTTCAGCGTCTACTTCAGCTCGTGCGTCCGTCCATCCACTCCCTACCTCCCTTGACCCACCCATCTTTCATACCTCTTTCGCCCTCTACAGTCCCAACAACAACAACCCACCTCCACCTCGCCCGAGGCTGGTCCCACTCCCTTAAAATCTCCTCCACCCTCGCAGCTCGAGCCTACGATACCGGAATCCCTTTCACAGAAGAAGAAGTCATCACCTCCAACTGTATCGCAGAGTGTGTGAATGTCGTTGCTCTGAATTCGGTGAGCACGAAAACCGTCCTCTCAGAAACACAAGGGGAAGAGTCCCTTTGATTCGCGTCGCACGTCGCTGACTCCTCTCTTCTCCTTTCCTTCTTCTTCTTCTTTCGTGGGTAGACCTGCGGAACCTCCTACTACAAAACAGACTGCGACATGTGCTCCACCGTCGGACTCGATTCCTTCACCACCTGTGCGAACTGTTGGGCTCAGAGCAAACCCGTCAAGGAGCAGGCTGAATCGCTCGGATACGCTGCTGCCGCTTTGTCTAGTCAGTACTATCAGTACTACATTACAATCAACTCTCCTTCACACTACTATATGTCTCCCTTTTCGTACTTCTGCTTCCTTCTCTTCTGTGTGCGTACGAAACACACGCGCTGACTTCGATCTCCTCTTCTTTCGCGCTCACTCCTCCAGAAATCGAACAATCCTGCCAATCTTACACTCGAACAGCCCTCCCTTCCATCCCTCTCTCCCTCACCCCCTCCCTACCTTCCTCCGACATCCTCTCCTCCAATTCAACCTCCTCCTTCGCCGTCCAATCCGCTGGAACCTCGTCCATCGCCTCTTCCTCCTCAAGCTCGTCGGGAAGGCGTTGTAGAGTGGTGGGGTTGAGTGGAAGGTTGGGAGTCGCGGTAGGCGCTATAGTGGTTGTTGCTGGAGTGATTGGAGTGAGCTTAGTTTAGTCGTGTTTTTTGCTCTCTCTCTGCTTCGTTTGTTTTGTTTTTGCTTTCGTCTTCGTTTTTTTGTACCACCGCGTTTTTTTTGCTGTTCGTTTGCTGTTCGCTGCTTCGTTTTTGCTTTGGTTTGTGCTTGCCTGCTAGCTTGCTTTGATAGCTGCTCCTTTTCTATGGACTTTTTTGCTTCTTCTCCTTCGGCTAGGATTGGGGAGAGAGAAAGGAAAGAGGAACGAGACGCGTCGACCCCAAGTCGACTTCGCTCGACGCATGCTTTCGAGTTGACGGCAAGCGATTGCCAGGTTGGAGCTAAAGATGGTTAAAATGAAGTCTGCTGCAGTCGCTATACAGAAGAAGGATCGAAACAGTGTCAAGTAAGAGAGAGAGGGGAGAAGAGACAAAACGCGACGCGTCGAGACCTGTAGAAGGCACGGTGGTTGTGCGAAGTTATTCTCTCTTTCTTTCTACAGCCCGAAGATGTAGTTCAAGCCTTTCTCTCAACGCCCAAAAGTCGATCCTCGGTGCTAGGATATCTTGACGACCGAATCCACAAGAATCTCAACCTCTGTTTGCCTCCTTCTCCTCCTCCTTACTCCCACCAACTCCATCCTCCCCCTCAGCCTTCCGAACCATGTATTCCCTCTCCTCTCTCTCTCCAGGCTCCTTCCTCCAAGACGAGCTAGCTCTGGGGAGGAACTTCAATGAGGCTCGCTTTCCTGTTCCGGACAAGTTTCGTTTCCCCATCCTTCAGAGTGTGAGCTAGCTCGACCGTTTCTGGCCTTCTTTCCAGGTGCTCGTCCTCTTCTGCGTCGAACAGGAGCTGACTCGAACTATACTTAAATCCACAGCTCGAGTCCAAGAGCCAGGATGCTGCTTCCAGTGAGTTTGGAACTTTGCTTTAGCTTCTCCGTCGTTTGTGAAGGGACGGCGGAGAGAAGGAAGAAGGAACTGGGTTCATGGTCGAGCTCAAAGGGATCTCTTCGTCCCTCTCTTGAGGCTCGCTAAGGAAGCTGACCCCTCTTCGGCTCTCTTCCAGCTGAGGAAATTCTAACCCCCGTAAAGATCACAGAAAAGACACAGCCTCAGGTCGCCGATCTAACTCCCCTGAGACGAAGATTCCCCAACGAGCTCCTCGCTCTCATCTCCTCCTACTCGAGCGATAAAGCCCTCGCTATCCTCGCCCGGCTCTCGAAGGATATGAGCTGCATAGCTGAGACTATCCTTTACGAGAAGGTCGTCATCGTGGTGGAGGTGTGTCAGAACAAGCGGCTCCTCCTGAGACGGTGTGAGAGGGAGGGAGGGAGGGAAGGAGCCCGTCGAGCTCACCTTTCTTCCTTTCGTTGTTTTGGTGATCTTCTGCCTCTGCTTTCTCTTCAACTTCTTCACCCCAGGAAGATTACATTAACCTCGTCTCTCGAAACCTCCCCAAACTCCGTCTCTACACCAAATTCGTCGAGTACCGCCTCCCCTACGTTCCACCAGACACCGTAGTCTACCCTCCCCACCCACCACCAAAGCCAGTCCTCTCCCTCCTCCGCGACGTCCTCCTTCGCCCTCTCTTCCTGGAACCACTGGTGGTCTCAACCATCACTTACAGCTTCTCTTCTGCCACCAACTCGAAACCAGACGACCCGATCTACGGGATCTTTCTCACGCCGGAGGAGGATCGGAAGCGGGTGAGGGAGGAGGAGGAACGGGGGAGGGTTTGGAAGGAGGAGGAGAGGGTGGAGTGGGAGTTGACGAAGGAGAGGTTTGAGGAGGGAGAGGAGAAGAAGAGGAGGGGGGGAGAGAGAGGTATTTTCTAGCGGGTTTGGTGACTGTGGAGGTGAGTTTTGAGCGCGTCGAGTCGCGTTTTTGCTCAATTGTCGTTCTCACTTTAACTTCCAGTCTCTGACCGCTTTTCTTTTGATTCAGGTATTCATTCATATGTTAGAGTTGCCTCGCACATTCGTTCATTGTCCAGATATCTCTTAAACTTGGTTTCTAGCTTCTAGTTTCTTTTCCGACGCATCTTCTTTTTTTCTTTCAACTCAGCTTTCTTTGCTCCTTTCGCTTCGCTCAACTCATAGCTTCTCCAGCACATATCACATGTAATTCAAAGGCTCATTTCGAAAATTTCAAACAAACAGCGTCCACTCGCTTTCACTGCCGAGCTTACCAGAGAGGAAGAGGCGCACGCGTCGCAACTCCGCTTGAACTGCTTCCTTCGTTCCCGCTCTCCTGACTCTCGCCTCAATCCCATTAGTCGGCTCTATTAAAGCACCGAGACGATGTATATTAGATACCGGGCTCCGCTATCCCCTGTTTTGAACTACAAGACCGAAACACCTCCGCTCCCTCTCCTCAAACCAACCGACTCTAAACCCCCTCCAAACCCTTCACACTCCCCACGCTCTCGATCTTCAACCCACCCATCTTCTCCGCCCTAGCTGAAAGAGGACAAACGGACATCTCCTTCCATCCAACCCAAACCTTCTCGACCTGGTCTGCTGGAGTTGGCGAGGGAGTCGAAGGAAGATCGATAACGAGAACCCAGATCGCGTCAAAGCCTCCGGCTGCGAAGGGAACGAAAGGAAAACGAGAGCGAAGTAGAGTCAGCGAGGTTGGAGAGATGAAATTTGGAGAGATGAAAAGGAGTGAGCGAGGGGACTCACCTCCTGGAACTCCAGCAGCGACGACTCCAGGAAGAGCGAGACAGGCGTTGAGGAGGGAGGTTTGGCCTGCTGGTTCGATAGGGACGGTGGAGAGATCTCCCATTCGCTTCATTAGAGATCGGATGGACTGAGGAAGGAAGACGATGGAAAGGGAGGTCAGTTTGGACGAAGGAGAGCGACGACGCGTCGAGAGAAACGAGACGAGACGAACCTGAGATTGATCGCGAGTGGTGGAAAGGACCTCGATGACCGAGTTGGCGGTCTCCGAAGAAGAAGAATTTATCCACTGCAGGAAGGAGGAAGTCGCGAGGGAGTCAGGACCGAGGATGCGAGGAGAGATGGAGAAGGAAGGAGAGAAAGAGTAGAACTCACGCTTCCAGCCCTCCTCGTCGAGCAAGCCTTCAGGGCCTCCTCGTAAGCCGAAGGATCCATGCTAGCCATGGTGTTGAGAGTGTCGAACATGATGGCGAGAGCGTCGTTGGCGTTGGAGAGAGTCTTCCAGAGCATGTCGGCTGGAGGAAAGGAAAGAAGAGAGCGTCAGGTTCGTTTCGATCTGAAGAACAGAATGAGAGCGAGGAAGGACGAACCAACGGTAGGCTCGGCGGCTTTCCACTTGAGCACCTTTCCAACGAGAGAAGGAGTATCGCTTCCAGCATCGACATCGGCGAGCATCAGTCTCGTGTTGGCGGGAAGACTGAAAGGGTTGACCTCGTTCGTCCATTTCGGATTTGAGGGTTGCAGAGAGGGAAGGAGGGACGAGGAGGGCTACGACGACGAGGAAATAAGTAAGCAGAAGTTTGGAGGGGGTAAAAGAAAACAGGAAGCGAACTCACCCCATCCTCAGCAGTCATCAACTTCTCCAACGCGTCGACGCCGAACTTGCGATAGATCTGCGATCCCCAAACAGCACTACTGACGTCGAACCCACTCCCGACTTTCCCCTGAGCTAAGCAGTGACAGTACTGAGCGACGTTGTGGACGAGTCGCATCGGTTCGTTCTCTTCCGAAGGGATCGAGGAGGAGAAGGCTGAGGTCGGGACGGCGGAGAGGTGAAGGAGGATGGCGGCGCAGAGGGAGGTGATGAGAGCTGCTGAGGAGCCGAGACCGGTCTTGTGGACGTCTCCGAGGGTTGTATGAGTTGGTGCGAAAGGTGGAAGGTGGGCGAGCGATTCGAAAGTGAGAGGAAGAGAGAGGGACTCGAGCTGGAAGGGGAGGAAGATGGGGAAGAAGGGGACGGTGCGAAGGTCAGCTCGACTCTCCTTCCTTCCCTTTCTTTGAACAGCTCGTATGGATGCTAGAGAGGAGCTACGGACCTGTTTCCTTTGCGAGTAGAAGTCATTGTCTCCTAGGATGACTACATCCCAGCCTCCCTTGATCCCTTCAGCGACCTTGTCCTTCCCTACAAGCTCCTCTGCGACCTTCAGCGTCTTCTCGACAGCTATCCGAACGAACTTGTTCTTTCCTCCCTTCCCAACCTCCTCTTCCGTGACCTTCCCAGTCTCGGGATCGACGAGATACTTCCATTCGGCGTCGATGAACTGAGGTGACCGAACTGTGATGATGGATGGGGAGGAGGCGGACGAGCTGGAAGATGAAGGAGGAGGAGGAGCGGAGGAGGTCGAGGAGATGGAGGTGTAGAAGCGAGAGGAAGTCGATACGACGTAGCCTTGATGAGCAGGGTCCAAGACCAGGTAGCCACCGGCGAGGAGGACCTTCCCGGGGCTGGACACCGTAGTTCGTTTGGAAGTAGAAGAGGGCATGGCCGTTTGAGGAGAGGGAGGAGGAGCGACCAAGCTAGCATCGTTCGACTTTCGTTTCGTTGAGCTCACATCCTCCTTCCCTTCCGACGCCATCTCCCTCCTCCATCCATCCTTTTTCGAATCACTCTCTAGACGATGTCCACTCTTCGATCCCTCCCCTCACTCAACCACGACATTTTTCAAGAGATCCCCGCTCACCTGCTCCTCGACACGCCTTCCACTGCGAATCGATCCCCCATCCTCCGAACCTGCTCCCTTCTCCACGAGCTCGAGCTCGAGCTCGAACTCCTACCTCTTCTCTACCAGGTCGTAGATCTCAGAAACCTTCAGTACGACTTTGCTCTCACCTCGAGTTCGGCGACGATCTTTTACAACGGAGGACTAGAAGCAGCGAGGAAGAGGAGAGTCCGTGGGCGAGCTCAGGATCGGCTCTGGAAGGAAGGAGCTGCCATGAGCCACGACAGGACGGCACCGTGTCAGCGTCGCTCACTACAGTCTCTTTCGACGAAGATGAAGCAAAGCTGGCATCGTTTGGGGTGCCCTCATACAATTCGTGTATCTCCATTACGGTGGCATCGTCGAAAAGCTCGACCTCCCGAAATCCCTCTCCCTCACCATCCCCACCCAACTCCTCCACTCCGCTCAGCCCATCCCAGTGGAGTAGATTGATTGAGCAGTAGAGTCAATTTGCATTCGTGACCATGACGTTCCTCAAGCTTGCTAGAAGTGAAAGTGAGCGACCTCAACCTCGCTTTCGCGACGCAACTTTCGTTCGATTCTCTTCCCCTTGTCATCTCGTTGACTTGATATTGGCTATTGATAGCTAGATCTCCTTACACTGATATATACTTGTACTCTCTGATCTTGCTCAGGGCCAGGAAGACCATCGACGCAACGCGGGCTTGAACAGCGACGCATTCAAGCCTCTGCGAGACCGAGAAAACCTTCGCGTTTTGAACGCGGGCACCTTATCCTGCTTCTCATAGGCTTCACTATCTCTATGTAGTCGGTCAACTTCCTCTCACTTTTCATAAACGCGTTTCAACGGACTCTTGTCGCGCGAACGTCCTCGTTGAGCTCTTTCGCTCACTCTCTCTTTCCTTCCTCCAGATCACGACCGACGAAGAGACTATCGAGGCCTCAGCTGTCAACGACGACTTCGGATCCATCAAAGTTCAGATCCACAGAGGAACCGTTACGCGACAGTCTCCCGTTTCAGGCCGAAGCCGTTCCGCTTCGGGAAACTCTGCGTTCCACGAACTCGCTGTGAAGAAGAAAGGCTGAGCCACGTCTGCCAGTGAGTCCTTCTGGAGTAGAATCTCGCTGACGTTGTTCCTACAGCTTTTCATCCCTCATCCTTTGGCTCTCCGGTTCAGGTTCGGGGAGCCAGTTCGCAACGCCAACACACGGGTGGCTTTCGAGAACCACGACCATATCGACAGACCGCTCTTCGTCTTCATCTTTAAGTACCGATCACGAAGTCTGCTCCAGGCAATGGAGGTCATTCCAGGTTTGTTGCTATCGCGATCTCGAGCTGTGAGGATGGGAACGAGCTGACATGTCGCGCGTCCGATTTCAATCTCTTCAGCTTCCCCTGCTCCTCCTTCTCCTCCTCGAAACGCCGTCGCTAGTCCATCTGGACTCGAAAGAAACCAGGATGCGATCGAGATCTCTTCTGGGGACGACAGCGAAGACGACGAGACCGTTCAAGCTGCCAAGGTGGGTCTTCTTTTTTCCACCTGCCGCAACGACGTCTCTTGTCTCGAAACGCTGAGCCTCTTCTCTTCCCCCTCTCTCGCAATCGGACTCACAGGCTGCATTCCTCAAGACCAAGAAGGACGCTCGAGCTGCTAAAGCTCTTCGAAGAGCAAGCAAGGTCAGTTTTATCTTCTCTTCGCGTCGCGTCTTCGTCTTCTTTGTCGCTAACGATCTCTCTCTTTCGCTTTCAGGTGGAGCCCAAGGACGTCAAACCCAAACTCGAACAAGCTGCCGATGATGGATCCCTTCCTCATCCAGCGAAGAAGGCTAAGCTCGAGAAGGAGGTAATTGAGTTGTCGGATTGAGGACGAGGTGGACGATGGACGGGACGCGAGCGTTGCTTCTTCATCTCTATGCTTTCTAATCTTTGCTTACGAAGTTTATGATACCGACCTTCGCTTCCGACGACGTTTGGAGGATTGAGAAGCTCATTGAGAGAAACGAGACCCGAGCGGCAAGAAATCAAGTCGCGTCGACTTTCTCGTTCCTTTCCCTTTCCTCACTTTCCAACGCGAGATCAAAAAGACGGAGAACAGCCATTAACCATCAATCATATCTATGAGCTCTCCATCTCCTCCAATAGCCTCCTCTCCGTCCCATCCTCGTCCACGAACACAATCAACGATGCGATCCTTCTCTCGAACTCGCTCAACCCGACGCTTCTCTTCTCCTCGACCGCCTTCCTAAACCCCTCCTCGACGACTTTAGCCCCTCCACTGAACTCGATCCTCTCCGTATCGATCAAGAAGGTAGGCTGGTCCCTCGGATCCACATTCAGGAAAAGATCGACGACCAGCTCCTCGTCTCCTTCTCCGGGGTGGAAACGCACGACAAGGACTCTGAACGACCATCCTGAAAGAGAGAGTCTTGTCCGATCCAAGGCGCGCGTAATTGGGACGAGAAATTCGTCGTACCAGAGGTATCCTTCGAAGATGAGGACCTCGAGCGATGTCCAAAACGCGTCGGGATCGTCCAGACCGAGAAACTTCATAAGCGGCGTTCCATAGGTCCACGTGAGGGAGCGTCGAGAGTATAGTGGGTGAAAGCGTATCGCTAACTGGGAGAGGGTGAGGTTGGAGAGAACGACCAGGAGGGCAGTGTACCCCGAGCGCGAACGAAGGTCCCGACCTCGAGGTTCCTCCCCTCCGCCGTAAGAACGCCTCGGGTCCCAAAGAGAGTCGTCCAGTGCTTCATGAGGACGATGTCCGACTCTGTTCCCGTGATATCGACGATCCTGTAGAGGAGAGGAAGACTGAGGAAGTAGAGGGAGGAGCAGGTTCGAAGGATCGAGGTTCGGTGGAGCTCTCGAGGAGTATCGAGGAGGAGATGGGCGAGGATCTCTCGAAGGATGTCTTCGTTGAGGGAGAGGAGAGATCGAGGGGGAGTCATCGAAGTCGTCTTTCGAAGAAGGGATGGAGAAATACGAGATGGAAGTCGGGTGGAAGGAAGCGAGTTAAGCTCGCGGCGGTTCGAAACGTCGAGCTGGCAACCTTAGGAAAGATCAAGAGACCTACAACCACAACAGCTGCTTCTCTTTTCTTTTCTCGTACCGGACTTCGCTTTCCCTCTCCGCTCTCGACTTCACCTTCTTTTCCTCCCTCGAGCAGGTTTCGAGCGCCTTTTGCCTCTCCTTCGACGATGGTTCTCCCTTCTGTCCTCCTCCTCCTCGCCTCTTCTTCCTCCCTCCTTCAATCCACCTTCGCTCAAGAAACCATCCCAACCACCTTTACCCCACCTACGACGCACTCCTTCTCCTCCGTCCGACTCCCTCACCATCCTTCTCCTCGTTCGTACTCCACTCACACCTACTACGTCGTCGAACTGGATCCCTCGAGCTCGGTCTCTCCAGAGGAAGCAGCTCGCCAGCTTGGGACTCAACTCGTAGAGAGAGTAGGAGAACTCGACCATCACTACCTCGTAAGGAAGGAGCTCAACTCGTTAGGGAAGAGGGACGAACGAGTTTGGACCGAGTGGAGAGGAGTTCAATCGAAACGAGCTCTGGGAGGAGGAGGAAGCGAGTCGGCTCGAGTCAGAGGAGCCGTTCGCTCGTTGGAGGAGATGAAACCAAAAATGAGAGTAAAGAGGTCTTGGGAGGAACCCGTAGGAGCAGAGGAGAGGGTTGTCTCGAGGAGGATCAGTGGGAGGCAGGAGCAGGAGGATCTCAGGGAGATCAATCATCTCGTGAGCTCGACACCTCTCTTTCCCTTCCGGAGCTCGTTTCAGCTCGCCCTTTCGTCGACGAAGCTCTCCAGCTTCTTCGTTCTCACTCCAGCCGTAGAGCTGATACGTCCTCTGTCCCCTTCGCTCGCTAGCACGCTGCTCCTTTGGAAATCAACGATCCTCTCCTTCCCAAGCAGTGGCACGTCGTCAACACTCTCATCCCCGACAACTCGATGAACGTCTCTCACATCTGGGACGCTGGAATGTCAGGTCAGGGAGTTCACGTAGCCCTCATTGACGATGGATTGGACTACACGCATGAGGATCTCAAGGATAACTTCGTGAGTTTCTCAGCTTCATCTCGCCAAGTCGAGCTCGAACCTGTTCCTCCTTCCCTCTCTTCGCTCGTCGCGACGAGCACATCCCTCCTCTCGAGCTGACCTTGCTCTTTCGTTCTTCCCTCGAACGATTTCTCCTCCAATCACCTCTACTCCTTCCTCTGCCATCTTCCTTTCCGCCTCCTCCTTCATCTCTTTCCTCTAGTACCCCGAAGGCTCCTACGACTTCAACGAGCACACACCTCTCCCAACTCCCAAACTCCTCGACGACACCCACGGCACCCGTTGCGCCGGTGAGATCTCGGCTGCTCCCAACGACGTCTGTGGTGTCGGACTCGCCTACTCCTCTCGCATCGCCGGAATCCGAATCCTCTCCGCTCCCATCTCCGACGCAGACGAAGCCGCCGCTCTCAACTACGGTTACCAAACCAACGACATCTACTCCTGCTCCTGGGGACCTCCCGACGACGGAAAAAACATGGACGCACCCGAGGGACTTATCTTGAAGGCGATGGTGAACGGGATCCAGAAGGGGAGGGGTGGGAAGGGGAGTTTGTTCGTGTTTGCGGCTGGAAACGGAGGAGGGAACGAGGATCAGTGCAACTTCGATGGGTACACGAACTCGATCTATTCGATTACGATCGGGGCGTTGGATAGGAAGGGGTTGCATCCCTACTACTCGGAGATGTGTGCGGCTCTGCTGGCGGTGGCTTATAGCTCTGGGAGTGGAGATGCGATTGTGAGTTGGGATCGAGCGTCCTCTCTTCCTCTTTGACGCGTCTTCTCGCCCGCTGACTTCGTTTTTTCGTCTTCGTTCTCGTCCACAGCACACCACCGACCGAGGCGAGAACAAGTGCAGCGATGGACACGGAGGAACCTCAGCTGCTGCTCCGTTGATGTCTGGAGCTCTGGCTCTCGCTCTTCAAGTTCGGTGAGCTCCTCTTCTTCTGTCCCTCCTCCCTTCGCCTTCATTTACGTCTCGAGAAACTCACTCCTCTTTCCCTCTTCTATCTCTCTCTCCTCTAAAGCCCCGAACTCACCTGGAGGGACGCTCAACACCTCATCGTCAACGCCGTCGAACCGTTCAACGAGGGAGATCCGGATTGGGAGCCGACGTTTGCTGGTCGAAAGTTTAACTACAAGTGTAAGTAGCCTCTTCTTCTCCTCCTCTTCACTGCCCCTCGTTCGTCGCTCCTCGTTGCAGAAGCGAATCTCTCGTCGTCGTCTCGAAACTGACGCGCGTCTTTCTCCCTCCTCTCCTGCCTTCCCGTCTCCCCTCTCCCCACGTCCTTCCTTTCTCCTCCCCCAGACGGCTACGGCAAAGCCAACGCCGGTCTTCTCGTCGAAGCAGCCAAAACCTGGTCCCTCGTCAAACCTCAAGCCTGGTACGACTCCTCCCTCGTTCGACTTTCCTCCTCCTCTCCCGACGACACCACCGCCGGTCAATTCATCCTCGCCGAAGGAGTTGAATCCATCCACACCGTCACCGCCACGGCTCTCGTCGAAGCGAATCTCGAACGGCTGGAGCACGTCACTGTCCAGGTCTGGATCGATCATGCTAGGAGAGGAGATGTGGAAGTCGAGTTGACGAGTCCGAATGGGATCAAGAGTGTGTTGGCGAGGACGAGGAGAGGGGACGAGGCGGATACGGGATTCCCTGGGTGGAAGTTTATGAGTATGAAGCACTGGTGAGTCGAACGGATCCCCTCTTTCTCGATGGTTGGGTTGTGGAGGAGGAGAGGACGCGAAGTGGTTCGAAACTCGTCGCGTCCCGAATCGAAGCTGACCTTCCTCTCTTCCTTTCTTCTCTCCTATAGGGACGAACCTCCCGTCGGAGACTGGACCCTCAAAGTCATCGATCGAATCAACCCGGAGAAGAACGGAACCCTCAAAGCCTGGGCTCTCATGCTCTGGGGAGAATCCATCGACGCGTCCAAAGCCAAACTCTACGTCCTCCCAGGCTCTGAATCCAACGACGACGAGGTAGACGACGACGAACCCACCGCGGAACCTTCTTCAACCCTTCCTCTTCCTGGAACAGCAACCAAATCTTTCCCTAAACCCACCGTTCACCTCCCCGGCGATCACGTTTCCGCTCCAGGAGAATCCCACCTCCCAGGTCTCGGAGATCCCAAACTCCCCGTCGAGGCTGAAATCACCACTCCCGTTACTCCTTCCTCTTCGAGCGCTCCTATCTCGACTGGACATTCCGACGAAGGAGAGTTCGACGGGATCGAGAACCTCTCCTCTGGAACTTGGATCTTCGGAGCAGCAGGCTTCGTCGCTCTCGCTGGACTTACCGGAGTTGGGTTCTTCTTCTATCGACGGTATCAGTCGAGACGACGAGGATTCGGGAACGAGGAAGGAGAGGGAGGGTATGGTGCTGTGCCTGGGGAGGAGGACGTGGCGATGGGACTGCTTAGTGGAGGGGCGAAGAGGAGTACGAGAGCTGATGGAGGAGGAGGGACGAAGGAGCTGTATGATGCGTTTAGGAGTGATGATGACGACGAGGAGGAGAGTGAGGAGGAGGGAGGGAAGGCTTTGGGGTACCACGAGTGAGTTCTCTCATCGTTTCTCCGCTTCGTTCGAGCTCGAACAAAATGAGACGCGTCGAAACTGACCACCTCCCGCTCTTGGCGACTGTTCTTCAGTTCCTTCCTCGAAGACGACGAACCTCCGTCCCGACCCACTCCAGGAGGAGACTACCACGACGACGATCTCGACGAAGACGAAGGTCAACCCATCGCTTCGTCGTCGGCAACGAGTCCGAAGGAGAAGGAGGATCTCGTGGAGGGAGCGGGAGACGGGGAGGGAGGAAGTTCTGGAAGCGGTGGATCCGGGGAGAGTGGGTCGTGGCAGGAGGTTCGGAAATAGCGCTTTGGGTGGGTTCGTTGCAGTCTACGGTATTCTAGAAAAGGGCCTGGGATTGAATGATGATGTACAGGAAAGGAGGAAGAAGGAGGGAGAGAGAACGAGGAATCTGTGAATTAAGCTCTCCCAGTTTGAGGGCTGGAGTCATCGCCGCCGATGGAACGTCCGCAGATAGTCTGAAAGGATGCAAGCTCTGTCTCTGAGTGGAAACATCGTTCTCGATTTGCGGTAGTTCTCCTTTCCTTTCGAACTCGACGCGATGCGTCTCTTATTTTCTTCTCTCGCTTTTCGTTGCCTCGGACGATATTTCGTGCCATTACTCCCTTTGTATACTCTCACAATCTCTGCGGTCCTTTTGAACCGCAAATCAGTTCCTTTCTCCCTTCTCATTGCGTTTAGGTAGAAAAGCAGAAAAGGAAGAGTCGACGAAAAAGAAAACGAAAGGAAAGACACGGGAGAATAATGGGACGTACGAGTCTTCGACGTAGCTGCATGGGGACGGTTATTACTTCCTAGCGATACTGCGGTCCCTCTAGAAAAGGGAGCTGTTGAGAAGAGTGAGAGAAGAGGAGAACGATGGGGACGACCAGTTGCGTTGTTGTTGAGGTTGAACCCGTCCCCTTCGCAGAGAAAAGGTCAAGAGCGTCATGGTCGTGTGCAGAGACTAGTAATGTGAACTACTCCATCAACATCCTCTCCTTCCCATCCTCGTTCACAAACGCAACCAGACCGAGGACCCTGCTCAACGACGCGTCTAGCCCCTCCTCCACCTTCTGAGCCACTCTCTTTCTGAGCTCCTTCTCGAACTCACCAGCCCCAGCGCCGTAGAGCCTCAGCTCTATCCCCTCCGTATCATCGAAGAAGGATCTCCCAACGGTCGAGCGTGAAACGAGGTAAGAGGCCACGTCCCCCGCGTCCATCAAAGGAACATGGGAAGTGACTTCGAAGACGAGGAGTTTGAACGACCAGTCCTGGATAAGAAGAGGTCGAGGAACCGAAGCAGGTTGCTCCACCTTCTCCCACCAACCGCACTCGTGGAAGACGACGGTGTGGAGCTCGGTCCAAGGGTGGGAGGAGGAGGAAGGACCGAAGAGAACGGAGCTGAGGGTGGTAGAGGCGAGGAAAGAGACGGAGTCGAACTCCCTCTGTGGGTCGAAGAAGTTGGCTTTGCTCTCGATTTGGAAGTGGTTGATAGAAAGCTGAGTGATTAAAGGTCCGAGGATGGTTTTGGAGATTCCGTAGAAGTTCCAGAGGTTGACGACGAGTCGAGAGCAGGAGGAGAGGGAGACCTTCTGGACGAGGGAGCTCGCGAACTCTGATTTTGCGAGAGAAAGCAGAGCAGAAGAAGCGTCAGCTCGATCGTGGAAGAGAGAGCTATGATATTGGACAACGAACCTTCCTCTACTTCGAGATCGTAATACAGCTGAGGAAGACAGCGCTCTCCTCCCAGCCTGATCTCCTTCACCATCCTCGCGAGCTCGACCTTCCTCCCTCCCTCGATCAAGAGCCCTCCTTCTCCAAATAACCTCGTCCAGTGCTCCAAGACGAGAGCCTTCGTTGAGAATCCTCGAAGTTCGACGACTCGGTAGAGAAGAGGGAGTCCCAGCTCATAGAGAAGGGAGCAAGTTCGAAGGACGGAAGCTCGGTTCGATTCGGGAGGAGTGTCGACGAGGAGGTGGGAGAGGATCTCGAGGAGGACGTCCGAGGGGAGGGAAGTGAGAAGTCGGGGTGAGTTCATGCTGAAGGTGAGATGGGAAGGTGGGCTGGGGATGGAGAAAAGAAGGAGGTTGAGTCGAGATGGGAGTCGAGAGGGAAGAGGAGGGAAGAGGAGGAGAAGAAGGATGAAAGGTCGTTTCCACCTTCTTCCCTCCCGACTTCCATCATCGACTCCTTCCTTTTCCTTTCTGTATCTCCCACCTCTCAACTCGACAACTCTCAAATATGGCTCCTATCACTCTTCTCTCCCTCAACGAAGACGCCCTTCGAGAAATTCTCGCTCACCTCCTCCTCGATACTCCTCGAGAGCTCCACCGAACCTCCGTCCTCCGAACCTGCTCCTCCCTCTACTTCCTCAGTCTTCCTCTCCTCTACAGGATCGTCGATATCACGGGAACAGAGTCGGACATCGTCCTCATGAAGCACTGGACGACTCTCTTTGGGACCCGAGGCGTTCTTACGGCGGAGGGGAGGAACCTCGAGGTCGGGACCTTCGTTCGAGGACTCAGGCTGGGAGCGCCCACCTCTGGCGACTATACCTCAGGTGAGTCTCTCCCAGTACTAGTAGGAGTGATTGCGTCGAGATATCACTCGCTGAACTTTCTGTCCCTTTGCCCTTGCTTGTCAAACCTGACCCAGACTTCAGAATCCCAAGGCTCAACCTGCCCAACTGCTCCTTTCTCCTCCTCGACATCGAGATCATGACTGCGTCTTCCGACCGTCGCCTCGTAGACACCGTTCTGCGACTCAGCCCCTCTCAGTCCGTAATCCTCGAACAGTCAACGAGCCAATCCACCGGTCCCACCCTCACGAACACCTTCGGGACGCCTCTGATGGAAATCGCCGGGCTGGAGAACGAAGCGGTTTGGAGACGACTCGACGTCCTCGTCTTCGAAGGATACCTCTGGCACGACACCATCTTCGTCCCGAGGAGACGTGGCGAGAATCGACAAATGCTCTCCCTCTCCAATCGATCGTTCAGAGTTCTCGTCGTTCGTTTCAACCCCGGCGTAGGGGACGACGAAAAGCTCGTCGTTGATCTTTTCCTGGAGGTAGATCCGAGGGACCAGTCTACCTTCTTGGTTGTTACGGAGAGGATTGAGTTGCGAGAAGGTGCATCGCTTGAAGAGAGGTTCAGGGAGCGGGTTGATGAGAAGCAGAAGGTCGGGTTGAGCGCGTTTGAGGAGAGGATCGCGTCGATGATTGTGTTTGTTGATGAGGACGAGACGGAGAAGGTTGTTGGAGGAGTAGGATACCTAGGAGTGTTACTCGATGCATGTTGGATGGCTTACAAGTGAGGGAAGGAGGGATTGAAAGAGAGGAAAGAATGTCGACGCGACGCGACTTCGCCCTCTCACACTTCGAGTCCTCTCTAGCTCCCCAGATGACCCGCAAAAGCAAGCTCTCTGGCCTCTCGAGCAGCCTACACGAACAGGTAGGATTTCTTGGCCCCGTCTCTCTCTTTCTCTTTCTCTCTCTCTTTCTTCCTCTTTCGTACTTCCTTCCTCTCCTCCTCCTCCTCCTTCTCAATCGAAACATCAAACCCCAATCGCATCTAAACCCCTCCACTCCCACTCCCACTTCCCTCCCACCCAACCCACCCAGCATCCTCTCTAAAGAACGAATACCACAACGGCACAATCCCCACCGTCGCCAAATGCCACAACGAATGCGCGTCCAACACTCCTCCCAACGGAGGGAAATCAAAGAATTCCAACGAAACCGCCAGGAAGAAGAGGATCGAGATGTAGAGAGGGTAGGAGACTTGAGGGGGTTGTTGCTGTTGATGTTGATGCGAGGGGTCTTGGTATTTTGAGGAGGAGGAGAGGGGATGGGAGTTGGAGGAATGGGAGAGAGGAAGTCCGGCGGAGGAGGAAGGGTAGGCTTGAGGGATTTGGAGGTAAGGTCTTAGGAAGAGAGGGAGGAGGGAAGGCCGAGAGAAGAGGATCCAGAGGACGTTGTGGATTAGACCGAGGGTGAGGGAGTAGAACATGTTGTAGCCGTCTGAGCGTAGCGTATCAAAACACAAAACCGAAACAAACGAGAAGGGATCAGAACGGCTGGGACGCGTCGAGGCGAAGCTGGAACGAGAGAAACGAAGAGGGGAACGATGAAGAGGAGATGAGAGAAGAGGGGAGGAAGGAACACTCACAATCGAAGGAAGAAGCTTTACAGAGATAAGTTATGTGAGCGATGAACATGAGGGTGAAGAAGGTTGCGAGTTGTTTGAATCGAATCGGATAGGAGAGGGAAGCTGATCCTGAAGAGGAGGAGGATTTAGTGGACGACGCGTAGGAGTGGGAGGAGGAGGTAGGGTAGTGATGCCATATTCGGACGAAGACGAGGAAGGTCGAGTAGGTGACGGCTAGTCCGGCGGAGAAGTAGTCGGCTTTCTCGGTCCAGGGCTTGTCTGAAGGAAAGAAAGCAGAAGAGGGAGGGAGGGAGAGGAAAGTCAGCTCGAATCCTCACCTCGCCTTCCTCTTTTGCGTCTCTGCCGAGCTCTGAGCTTCTCCAAAGTGCAACGATAGGAAGATTACTTACCTCTAGTATGGAAAACAGTAGACCAAACCCAAGTGTTGACTCCTAGGACTCCGAAAATGAGGTAGAGCGTTCGAAGAGGGTTCCCAGGGAGGATCCGACGACGAAGCTCACGAAGTCCCTTCCAGTGCATGTATCCGTTCATGAGCGAGAAGACGACTGAAGCTGGCTCTTGAACTCCGAACATCCTGCAGAAGAACACGTCCAGAAACAAAGGGGAAAGGAGGGAGGATGAGCTCTTGGAAAGAATGAAAGGGAAGGGAAACACGTCGTTGAGCTCAACGTTTCCTCCTGCCTGCTGAACCCAACGAAGCTCGGACTAGACTGACTGACCTCTTGAAAGGCCACTTGCCATAAAACTGCTCTACATCCCCACCATCCCCTTTATCTGTAAGAACCCTCATGCAGTCGTACTTGCATTCGTCCTCGCACGTCCAACGGGTTGCTCGAAGGAAGACGTTTGAGGAGGTGATGGAGGTGGGTGAAGGGTCGCATTTGGGAATGCATTTGGAAAGGCAGAATTTGAAGAGAGGGGAGGTGTCACCGGAGGATGCGAGGGTGGAGGTTGGAGTGAGGAGGAGGAGGAGGAAGAAGGGGAGAAGAAGAAGGAGGAGGCGATGGGGAGAGGAAGCTGAACGAGGGGAGGAGGCCATGGGCGGGGAGGAGACGAGGCTGCTTGATTCCTTTTAGGGATGCGGGATGGGAGACAAGAGGAGAGTACAGAGAAGGAGGAGGACACGCTCCTGGAGAGAAGTCGAGCTTTGGGATGCTGGCTGTAAGAGGAGAGAAAGGGAGGATAAGACAAGCACAAGCTCATGACTTTCAGCAACCATCTCGTCCCCTTTTCCCTTCCAACGCTCACCATGTCAGCTCTCATCGATCAAATCAAAAGTCAACTCGAAGGACAGATCGTACGTAGACATATCCTCTTCCGCTAAGAGCTAGATCTGACCTCATTGCTCTCCTTCTCGCAGGACTTTCAAGGGCAGAAGACGACAGAGCTCGTTTCTCAAGTCGGCCTCGCTGGATCTGCTGTTCGTTCTTTCCCTCTTCCCCCTGTGCTTGCTGGCTCTGAAACTGATCTCAACCCACTCTCGTATGCGCAGGTTCTCTCTTTCATCCTTGGAATAGCAACTGGAGACCTGCGAGTTCTGCTGGGAGCGTTCGGGGTAGGAGTTTTGGTGACCTTGCTGGTGAGCTCGACCTTCTCCTTCCCTCCCTCCCTTCCCTCTCGTCCCGCTCTTCCTTTCCCACTCCGAGCTTGGTTCTCCTTCCAAATCACGAACCAACACCATGCTAATCTCTCTTTCTCTCTGTTCCCCTGTTGCCTTCAGATCGTCGTGCCTTCGTGGCCTGGGTTCAACAAACATCCCGTCTCCTGGAAGTCAAAGATCGAGGTCGCAGAGAAGAAGATGACCTGAGAGGGATGGGTACGACGCTCGACGGTTTGCTGGGGGGTTAGAGCCGAGGAATCTAGGGAGACGCTTTTAACGACATGCTTATGATCTTTCACTTCCTACTCGAGAAGGAGGAAGGGGAGGGAGGAAAGGCCAGCTCGAGCTTTCACTTCGCTCGTATCATCTCCTTGTCGACGCAAGGGTACGGACCGAAGAACTGATGTACATCTCTTGATTATGTCCTGGTATCCTTCCTCGCCAACACTGGCTCGGTACAGCCTGCCTTCGTTTTGGAAGAGCCCCGAGACGTACGCGTCGCGCTTGAACTTTCCCGTCGAGAAAGCATGGCTCGAGAGGCTCAAAGGCCGCGAAAGCTACATCTTAAGGTGCGGAGTCTTCAGAACAGAACATTACTCTAATATCCCTTCTCCTCAAGCGAAATCCTTCCCCAACTCTCGGATCGCTCGATTCTCAAAGATCTTTCCCTTCGCGTTCCCATCGTTGTTTCCTCCAAGAGCGGTCTTGATGAGAGCGCTGGCAAGGACGGGAGTGGAAACGCTTAAAGGAAGGAGAGGAGATAGGCAAAGGGTATACCTAGTCAGAGGAGAAAGAACAGGAGGAAAGGTACGAGGTGCATGCTGGTCCGCGAAAGGAAACCAAAGCAAACTCACATCATGCTAGGCCCAGCCCATTTCTCCAACGTAGTAGCCCACTTATCGGCCGTGATCTCTGCTGAAGCTCTAGGACGAAGACCTGGAAGTCGAGTAGGAGGATAGATGAACGCTGGACGAAAAAAGAAAGATCTTGACGCCCCGAGAATGGAAGCGATCTTGGTTTCCGTGGCGGCTTTGATTCGCATTCCTAGGCTTGGGTTCCAGTAGCTGGTCTGAGAAGAAGGGGAAGAAGATTTGGAAAGGGTCAGGATCGGTTTTAGTGGAGAGAGAAAAGGGAGAGGCAGAGACGTACGGAGTTGCCTGAGATGAAAACGAACTTGAAGTCTGGGGAGAGAGGAGCGAAGGCGGTTGCTGCTGCAGCCTGACGAAGTCAGAAGTGAAGCAGAGGTGTAAGCGAGTGAAATGCAAACCGAGAAAAGGAATGGTCGCAAGCTCACGGCGTAGTCAAGAGTCAACTTGCGATACTCCTCCTTCGAAACAAGCAACGACGAGATTCCCAGCGTCCAGATCACGCTCGAGTGTCCAGCGAGCTTCTCCATCACTTCGGGAGTGTAGATCTCGAAATCTTCCATCTGGATGACCTGAAGTTTGGATTTTGAAGCGGGAAGTGCGTCGAGCATTTCTTGAGGGAGGGGACGACGGGAGAGGACTGAGACTTGGGAGACGGCGGGATGAGAGACAAGTTGGAGAAGAACTTCGCTTCCTGCTGTTCCGGTAGCGCCTGGGATATGTATACGAAGAAGATATCACGAAAGTCAGTAGAAGTTCTGGAAAAGTCCAGTTTTGACGAGGAAAGAAGGGGAGAGGGAAAGAGACGTGGAGGAAGGGAGAATGAGGGTCGTCGGCTAGAGAGAGGACGGAAAGAAGGTTTGCTCACCTGTGAGGATGATCTTCGACATTCTGATCGAGTACAAGAGAGGGGAGAGAGAAGTGAAAAGGAGATGAGATGGTGGTTGAGGGAGCAAATCGGTTGATCGATCCTTGGGAAAGAGAAAGAGGTGGAGCAAAGCGGCATAGGGCTGTGCCATGGACGAAAGTTGAGCCTGACGACGCGACGCCCGGCCACTCGAAGGTCTCCTTCTAGTCTCGTTCCCTCCCCTGCTGGGGGAGGGCTTTTCACAGACTATCTCCTTCTACTGGAGCAGGATCGAAGGCAAAAGAGAGACCTCCGTTCGTTTTCGTCTCCTCTCCTTGCTTCTCTCTTTCCCACAAGGTCGCGACTCGCCGAAAGATCGAAACTCACTCCATGTAATACACCATTCCTCCCCCTCCTTTCGTTTCCTTTCCTCCTTCCTGCTCCGACCAATCCTTCCCAATCTATCTACGCATCGTCCTCTCCAAGGTGAGCGAAGCTCAAGGGGGTGAAAGGGTATCCAGCTGTTGGGAACGAGAACGGGGAGGAGAAAGTCAGTAAAGCAGGGTCGAAGAGAGAGAGAGAGAGAGAAGGAGAGGAGGGAGGAGGAGAGACCCACCGGCAGCGTAGAACTTTCCTGGAAGGGTTGAAAGAGGGGGGAAGGGGAAGAGGGAGGAGAAAGAAAGTCAGCTAAAGAAGGTCGCCGCGTGAATTGGAGAGAGAAGGGAGGAAGGAAGGAAGGATGGGACAAAAGGACGAACCGTTGAACTCGACCCAGTGGAGACGAAGGGCGTGGAGGAAGGCGGAGAGACCCTAGAAGAGGAGGAGGAAGAAGAACGAAAAAAGGTCAGCTCGACGAAGAGAGCAGACGAGAGACGCGGCCGGCTCGAACTCGATGGTTCCGCTCGACTGCTCCATCGGCCGAAGAAAGGAATATAAACTCACCTCCATAATACACAAAATCGCAAGCGTCAGGACGAACCACGTCGCGAACATGAAGACGACGAAGAGAGTCCTGAAGAATCCTCCATCGGCGGCGGTCATAGGGAACGATCCTTCGAGGGTCATGTTGTAGAGGACCTCCGAGAGCTGAGCGTGAGCGAGGGAGAGAGCCCAGAGTCGGAGGTAGGAGGCCGTGTTGGAGATGCATCCTGTAAGAGGGAGGGATCGGAAAGGTCAGCGAAGTGTTCACGAGAGAGGAAGGGAGAGAAGAGGGGAGGGAAGAACGAACCGAGACAGAACTCGATGGTGTGAATGACTTGGTGAACGATGATTTCCGAAGCGTCGAACTCCTGAGAAAGCGAGGTGAGAATGATAAAGGGAAAGTCAGCTCGAGCTCGAGAAGTAAAAGACACAAGCTCAAACTCACTCCATGTTCCTCGTCCATCTGCTGAGCCACAGCGGTTCCGTTCCCCTCCTCCTCATCCTCCTGCTCTCCCTCCGCGGAATGCCTAGCCTGATCCTCCAACCCCTGGTACCCCTGTCCCTCGATCTTCTTATGCTCCTTCAACAGCAAGTACGGCTTCAAGCACAACATCCACGGCACGCACACCAACGCGATCAACAACAAGATCGTCTGCAGCGTTGCCTGTCCAGCGAAGAGTTGTTCCTTGGGATCGACGGCTCCGGGCGAGAGGAACATGTAGATGAGCATGTTGAGGAGTCCGGGAGGGGAGACGAGACCAGGTTGAGTCCAGTCGACGGACCACTTGTAGACGATGCAGATGACGAGGTAACCGAAGATGGATTGCATGAAGAGGAGCTGGGGGATGAATTCGGCGTAGATGGACATGTACTTTTTGAAGTGGATGTGGTTGGGGACTTGAAGGCAGATGGCGAAGGTCATCTGGTAAGGAAGGAACGAGCGAGAAGCGGGAAGGTCAGCTCGAGTTCGTTTCGACGCCACGAGGAAAGAAAGGAAGAGAGGAAAGAAAGACTCACGTGGATAACTCCGAGGATGATACTCATCTTCATCTTGTAAGAGTTGGAGAAGACGAGAGCGTTGTCGGATCCATGCCAGGCGGGGTCGAGTCCGAAGGCGTAGGTTCCATGCTGAATCGCGGAGACGGTTCCGTTGGAGTGAGGCCATTCCCATCCGGACTCGAAGAGGGTCATCGACTTGGAGAAGATATCGTTGTAGATGAGTCCGGTGAACATCGAGAAGACTCCCATGAGAAGGATGATGTATCGACCGCTGCGAGAAGAGAAGGGAAAGACGGGAGTCGAAGTCAGCTCTTGTTTTTTCGCAACCCTCGCCCCTCCTTCT
This sequence comes from Mrakia blollopis, assembly GCA_000950635.1. Classification (NCBI taxonomy): domain Eukaryota; kingdom Fungi; phylum Basidiomycota; class Tremellomycetes; order Cystofilobasidiales; family Mrakiaceae; genus Mrakia; species Mrakia blollopis. The sequence goes on along the minus strand of BBPU01000128.1, from coordinate 34,291 downwards.
CTCCTTCCTCTCCTCTGCTCTCGCCTATATAAGAAGGAAATCAGTACTCGCAAGAAGAACGTCTCGAAAATCTCTCCCAAACCAGCCTTGGCGAGCTTCTTCTCGTAGAGGCACATGTAGGTTCCGACGGCGAAGGCGAGGAATCCGTGTCCGAGATCTCCAAACATGACGGCGAAGAGGAACGGGAAGGTGATGACGGTGAAGAGTCCTGGGTTGACCTCTTGGTAGGTAGCGATTCCGTAGGCGTCGATGATGGTTTGGAACGCCTCGGTGAAGCCGGTGGTTCGATGGAAGGTGGGAGGGGTAAGGTGGGTTCGAAGTTCCGAGAGGATGGGAGGGATGGAGGTTCCGGCGGTTTCCTAGAGGAGAGAGAAAAAGGATGGAAAGAGATGGGAGTCAGAGAGATGCGTGGAAGGAGTGGAAGAGAAGAAAGGTAAAGGAGGGGGAACGCGAAGAGAGAAAGAAGGCGAAGAGAAGAGAGCAGAACTCACGGTCGCTCGTCGAAGAGCCAACTGAATCGCAGTGATATCCCTCGAAGGACACCACCCCTCAGCGACGAGAGTCTTCCTCCTCGAGTCGTAACTGAGCAGGTTCATCGTCTGAAAGACTGCCTTCTCCTTCGAGACCGCATCCTTCCAAGCCGACAACCCTTCGGCGATCTTGCTCAACTCGACCCTCCTCGTCTGAGTCGTGTTCCAGCAGACGGTGTTGAGATCCTCGAGGCGTCCCTCGACCTCTCGAAGAGCATCGTTCCTCTTGTCGGCGTTGGAATCCACAGGGTAGAGGGTTCCTCCCATCGATTCGGCGACCTTCCTGATCTTGGTGAGGAGTTCAGCTCCGTGAGCGAAGATGATGAAGACGTTCTTCCTGGTCTCGGTTCCGGTGACGGGGTCGACGAAGAGCTGTTCGATCTCCGCGTAGTTCATGTAGAGATTTCCTCGAAGGACTCTCCAGAGGATTCGCTCGAAGGTGGGCATTCGAAGTCGATCGATGGTTCCGGAGACGAACTCGAGGTCGTAGCCTCCTGCGAAGCCGGAGTCGGAGGGTCCTTGGTCGTGGGATCCTTCGAGGAGAGGAGTGGTTCCTTCGTCGTCGAAAGAGGAGCGGATTTCGGTCTGACGGCCTTCGGCCTGGGGGCGAGGAGGGAGGGAAGAGGTAAAACGAAGAGATGGGAAGGGACGAGCGGAGGAGAGCGAAGGGAGGAGGAAGTAGAGTCAGATCGAGGCTCTCAACGAGGCACTAATACAGCCACTTCACTTCCAACCGATCCTCGCTCTATCGAGCATAAAGCCCTGGACTCACCTGCTGGAAGAAGACAGCCGTCTCCCTCAACACGCACTTGGCCTCCTCCAACTCCCTCTGCTTCTTGACGAGAGCCTCCCAACTAGCGTTCATCTGTCCGAGCCTTCCCTCGTGCTCCTGAAGCTTGACGTCGAGCTCGTCGATGGCCTGGGGACCTCTGGGACCGACGGTGATGAAGGGAGGGATGGAGGCGAGCGAAGGGACGTGGATGGCTGGAGAGGAGACTGAGTCGATCTGAGAGCCGAAGAAACGGATTCGTCGTTCCATCTCGTCGAGTCGTCGGATGTCTCCTACGAAGGATCGCTGGAAGGCATTGACGTCGGGGTTGAGCTGGGAGGAGTGAACGGGAGGACGGTAAGAAGGGAGGGAGGGAAGAGGAGGAAGAAAAAGAAGAGAAGGGAAGAAGGGAGACGGCGTCAGCCGTGGATGGTTGAGAAGGCGTCCTGTAGAGGTCCTTCTGCGCCGAGGAGAGTGCTCTAAACTCTGGAGGATGTCGAGAGAGCTCTCCAAGTGGTTCTAGTCGAAGAAAAGGGAGAGTAAGTACTCACGTCCTTGAACTGAAGGTTTCCCATCTCTCCGAGCTCGCTGATGGTGTCGTGAACGACCTGAAGAAGAGCAGAAGCAGAGGTCAGCTCCAAGGTTGCAGGGAGATGAGAGCGTGTATAGACGACGACTGACCTCTCCTGGGATATAGAGTTGAACGAGAGACATCTCCTCCGAACCTGTACCATCGAAACGAAGAAGCGAAGCGAGGGAAGGAGGAAGGAGGAGGGAAGGGTCAGCTTGAGATCGCCTTCTCGTCGCTTTCGTGAATCGAAGCGAAGAATGGATTGATGGTGGCTACTCACGGAAGAGGGACGGATATTGTGTAGTCATGATGTGAAGTTTTTAATTCTCCTTTGGAAAAGAAGAGGGTGGTGGTGGGAGGAAGGAAGCGAACCGAAGTCTCTCTGACGCTCTCTGCGATTTGGACTGACTTTCCTTTCGCTCCCAACTCTCATCCTCCTCCGCCAACCCCTCCATCTCTCTCTCTCTCTTTTCCTCTCTTCTCCACCACCATGCCTCCTCGTAAAACTAAAGCCGCCGCCTCCACATCCAAGCGATCATCTCGAGCGAAGAAGGCTTCCTCCCCGGAGCACGACGAATCCACCACCTCCTCCTCCTCCACGCCTGCCAACGCTCCTTCTTCCTCCTCAGATCTTTTGGAACCCACCCTTCTCGAAGCAGCAGTAGAGGGACTCGTCGAGACTGTCGAGGGAGCCATGGAGGGAGTCGAGACGCTCGTAGGAGGAATCGTCGACAAGGTCGAGGAGCTCGCCCACGTCGAGGTTCCAGCTCTCCCCGTCGAAGCCGTGCTCGAGGCAGGAGAGAAGGCGGTGGATACCATCGAGAAGCTTGCTGAGACCGAGGTTCCTAGTGCGAAGGAGGTTGGGGAGGAGATCAGTAGCGCGGTTCGGAAGGGGAAGGGGAAGGCGAGGGAGGTTCTCGAGGTTGCGGAGGAGTTCGTCGAGAGCGGAATGTCCGACAACACCGCCGCTGCTAAGGAGCCTAGAACGCTCGAGGAGAGGCAGAAGAAGCTCAAGGAGCTCAGGCTCAAGATGGTCAGTCCAGCTTTCTCTTTTCTTCCGTGCGAAGAGCGTATTCTTAGCCCTGGCGTTCATCGCTGACCTCTCTCTCCTCCTTCCTCCCTTCCCCTCCTTCCTCTCCTTCCCCTTCATCAGAACGCTTCCTCCGCCGCCAACCGAAAGGATCTCATTTCGGAACATCAGAAGAACAAGACCTCCTCGCGGGAACTCGCTCATCTCGAGAAGAACAAGCGTCTCGCAGAGACCTTGAGGGAGAAGGCAGATGCTGAGGAGACGGGAGAGGATCTCGAGAGGAACAAGGTCTGGGAGTGGTCGATTGAGGATAACGAGCGATGGGAGAAGAAGCTGGCTTTGAAGGAGGAGGGTGTGAACAAGGGTTTCGTTGGTAAGTTCCATCTCTATCTGCTCCACTCTCATCTCTCGAGCTTCCTTCCCTCCTTCTCCTGCCTTTGGCGCGCGCCGAGCTCACCTTTCATCCTCCCGTTCCCCATCCTTCCTTTCACAGACGACTCTCACTCCGCCAACTCAGCCTACACCCGACTCACCAACGGTCTCAAACCCGATCTCCAAGCCTACAACCGTCAAAAGGAACTCGCTCTCAACCTCGCTCCTGGAACCCTCACCTCCCCCGCCGCTTCCTCCTCCGCTCAGTCCAAAGCTCTCGCCAGGATGAAACCCATGACGAGCGAGGATCTCTACCGAGATGCCAACAGTCTCAGCTACGCCAACAACAAGCCTAGCGAGGAGGCGATCGACAACATGGTTTCGAAGCTGAATGTCGAGTGAGTCTCCTCCTTTCGGCTCTCTGTCTCTTCGTTCGACGCTCGAACTGACTCCTTCGTTTACTTTGTTTGCGCTTCAGGATCGATTCTCGAGGCAAATCCTCTCGAAAGAGAGCGAACGACGACGAAGGAGACGTTACATACATCAACGACGCCAACAAGGTCTTCAACAAGAAGGTTGGTCTTCCTTCCTCTGTCTCTCCCTTTCCCTTCTCATCATCACCTCTCTCTGACCACCTCCTCCTTCTTTCCCTATACTCCCGCATTGTCAGATCACCCGATACTACGACAAGGTTCGTTCTCTCTTTCCCTATCTCCCTCTTCGTCGTTCGCGGAACTGATTCCTGACTCCCTTTCTTCTCTCAATTCGGTTCCTTTCTTTCCACGACACAACAGTACACCAAAGAGATCCGAGCCAACTTCGAGCGTGGAACGGCCCTCTAGATGGGATCGTCGTCGTCGTCGTCGTCGCGTTGCTGTTCGTTTCGTTCTTGTTCTTGTTTTTGGATCTCGTTCTTCGCTTTCGTTGAGCTTTTGTAGTAGTGCTTTTGGTCATTGAGATGAAAGTCTTGATTGCATCTGTTCTCGAGTCGATGATGTGAGAGTGAGTGATCCTTCCTGTGGGGGTGAGGATATTGGAGGGAGAGGGAGGGAGAGGAAAAGGGAATTCAGAGGAGGAGAAGCTCGACGCGTCTCTTCGAGCAAGAGCGAAAGCCCATTGACGATGATTCCACTATTACTGTAAAATAAGCTAATCGATCGGGAACGCTATCTCTCCAGAGCGGGAGGAATGTTCGAGGAGCAAGGAGCGGAGAGAGCGAGGGAGAGAGAGAGTGGAAAACGAAGTTGGCCGGTCTCGTCGATCTCGGAAGGTGAGCTCTCTGTCCTTTCCCTTCCGACTTCGAATTGAAGGAAAGACGTAAAATTCGTGATCGTTACTCAGCATGATTACACTACTACTCGAGATCCTTAAACCTCCCTTCCGTACCATCCTCCCTCACGAAAACGAACATCGGCAAAAGTCTCTTCTCCAACGAAGTCAAGCCTCTCGCTGAGATTGCTCTTCTTTCTTGCGTTTCGTTTCAGATCGTCCTTTGATGAGTTCCCGGATTTTAAGGTAAAGCGAACGGACTCAAATCGAAGTGCTGTATCTCGAGGAGGCCTCGGCTCCACTGGCCTCACTTTGTTTGGAATCCGAAAGGAAGAGAGAAGATCGCGTCAATGTCGGCGTCGTCTTGAGAACTTTCCCATTTCCGTCGCTCGAGTTCGACGCGTCGACTTTCAAAGATCAAACGGGAGAGACGGACAGAGACAACGAAGCAACTTAGACCCCAGACGCTCTCAGAACACTATTGGCGGTCTTCTGGGCAGCTTGTTCGCCTACCTTGTAGGATCCGGCCCTGAGGAGCCGTTCGTTTTAGAGGCGAGGTAAAAAGCGAAAGGAAAGTGGGTTCTTCCGAGATCGAGATCATCAGATTGAACTGATTCATGTAGACACCAATCAAAGTTTAGCAATCGCCTTCTTCAACTCTCCCGCAGTGTCCCAGTTCCAGATCCAACCCATCCTGTTGTCCAAATTCGCCTTCATGAGCTTGAGGTCGTTGCCCTCCGGACCAAGGAACTCGTACAGCCTGGGAGAGCGCGTAGAAAAAGAAACAAGCGGGGGTTAGGGAACCGACATATATGCGAAACGGACGCTGCGACGATGGAAGAAGGAGTGGCGGGAGAAGGTACTCACATTCCGGCTTCCCGACTGGTTTTGACGACGTCGTTTCCTCGGTCTTGTCGCGCTTCAGCATACACTTTGAGCGCGTGCTTAACCTTCGACATCCGTTCGGGAAGGGCAGCGCTGGCGATCTTGGGGTGGGTGAGGATGGAGGAGATGAAAAGGGCGTCCTTTCGAGACGAACAAAAAGAACGCCATGTCAGGCGAGTCGGACTCCGGAGAGGGGGAGGAAGCGGAGGGAGGTGAATAACACCGACGAACCTCAACAGCTTGACCAGCTCCTGAGCCCTGGTGGGGAGTGGTACCGTGGGCTGCGTCTCCGATGAGAACAAGTCCTTCATCGAGGACGTGAGTGATCTCGGGAAGGTCGAAGATGCCCCAGATCGAAGGTTGGTCGATTTTCTGCAAGCACCCACAAAGAATAAGATTAAGAAGACGCAGGGTCGTAGAAAGAGCGGAGGAGAGGAAAGAGACCAACGTTGAGCAGCTTGAGTGTCTTCTCGTTGAAAGAGTCGTAGTCGGCAAGCATCTCAGCTTTAGGACGTTCCTCGGACCAGGGACCGGTATGGTCTCCAAGCTTGAGGTGAGACTCGTCGCGGACGAATCCGACCTTTGGAAAGTAGCGAAAGAAGAAAAGAAAGAGGGATCAAACGATGAGATAACAAACAGGAAGGAGAAAAAACCAACCAAGTTGATCATCGCTCCTTTCTTCACGGGAAACGTCTGAAATATAAAGAGGGGTCAGCGTTCGTATACACGACAGATATGAATCCGACAGGACGAACAAGAATGTGCTTGTTCTTTCCAACAATCCTTTCAAACCAAACGCAGAAGAGAGGTCAGCGCGTCCTCCACCGTCCGATCCGAAATCAAATTTGACGCGACTCACATCAATTTGTTGTTGAGCTCCTCCCCAAATTCCGCCCTGAACGTCTCTACAGGAATCATCCCTCTCCAAGCGATCCACTCGGAATATCTAGCCTCCTGCAATTTAGGATCCAAACCCGCCTTCATGAACAGCTCTCTCCTGAGGATGCTCTTCACCCCATCCGACGCGATCACGACATCTGCCTCGACGTCAGGCTGAGCAGGGTGTCTGAGCGACTCGGAGAAGTGGAGAGTGATTCCGCCGTCGTGGGTGGTGTAGGATGTTGCTCGGTGGTTGAAGTGAGCGAACTCGGAGGGGAATCGCCTGATAAGACAGTCGAGGAAATCGGCGCTGGTTTCGGACAAGGGATTTCGGTCAGCCACAGAAGGCTAAGTTAAAAATAAGAATACCGAAGACTGCGAGGACTCAACCGATGAACGGAACCCCGGGCCGCATCTTCTCCAACCATGGTGGTGACTCGCTTTCCTGCATCAACGCCCTTCTCCCCAACGACGAACTCGAACCTATAGACCAAAGAGCAGCATCAGTGAAGGTCGAGGAAAACAGAGAGCGGTTGGGGATAGAGCAAGGGGTTGGCCTTCACCAAGTATCAGGGTCGCGCTCCTCAACACCAGCTCCAACCTCTGCAGGTAGCCAAAAGAATAAGATCACTTTATGTCAGAACTAGCAGAGCTACCACTGAGAAGAATGGTGTAAACGTACCAGCGAGCACCTCGGTCAACCCCAACATTCTCAAAGCCCTCTGAGCGTTCGGTCCAAAGCTCACTCCAGCTCCAATCTCTGCAAACTCGTGCTGTGTGAGCCGAGGGAAGAAAGGAATCAGCATTGCGATCTTGTGCGAGATGGATGAGGCAAGTAGGGTGGCATACTGCAGATTCGTAGACCTGGACGTCGATGTTCGCTCCTTTTTGAACCTTCGCATTCAACAACGCCAATGCAGACGTAAGACCTGCGATGCCTCCTCCGATAACGGCGATCCTAAGAGGTGGGATGGATGTGGACGACATTTAGGACGAGTGGTGGTGGTGATGGTTAGAGGATCGTCCGAGAGTGGGAAGAAGCGAGGCTCAGTACCGATCCGAAACATGCACGCGTCATCTCTTAGGAAAACGGAGCGCGGAATGAGAAGCCCGACGTTGTTTGACTTGAGTACTCTGACATGGCTTATCTCTCCGCATCGGTCTTCGAGATCTTCGAAAACCTCGGCCGATCGACGCGTCGCCCATCTTGACGCCGCTCACTCTTTTTCGCCTACTTTTCCTCACAGACCATACGTCGGCCTCCGGGTTAGATCTATCCCCTACTCTCATCATTTTTCCGACGTCCTCGTCTACAAAGGACACATCTCCCTCTCCGAAACTCGACTCCCCGAGGACAGCGATCGCACTAGAGGCAACCCCGAAGGCTGATGTGTTCCTCCGAGCACCGACCTCCTCATCCCTCTCCCACGATTCAAGCTCGCGTCCTTTCGATCCCCCGACCTCAGAGAAGCCTCCCCAATGTTGGACGACCTCCTTGAGATCCCTCAGCCCCTCAGATCCCTGTTATGTCCACCTGAAAGAGTAATTAAGAGCTCTGACACGTAAGGTGAGATAGTACAGTGGATAGTACTTCTCCAATTATAGGAAGAAGACCTGGGCTCGATTCCTAGTCTCGCCTTTTGGCGTCTCAATACCATCATCGACCTGACGCAGACACCGTCCGAAGGTTCTTCCTTTCCGTCAATCAAAGCACCTCTTGTCCCACCCTCGAGACCCCTCCTCACAGCTATCACCTCCACCTCGACCCATTCTTCCTCCTCGCACACCCTCTTCCACTTCCAAAAGCACTCTTCACCTCACTCGACTCACCGACGCGACCTTTCTCCGCTTTCCCCTCCAGATGGATGCAGATCACCAGCATGATTTGAACGGTCTCGTTTTCCAGGAGAGGAATAAAGAAGAATGAGGGAAGAAAGAGGTGCAGTTCCATCCGCATATGAAGCACCGTACGTTTGACCGTGTAGAATTTCTTTCGCTCAAGACCCAGGGCTCGGGAAAAGGTGGCTGCGAACGACGCGTCGTGCAATTGATGTCCTCCAGAATCGCTCGTCCGGTTTTCATCCTTTTATCGTTCCCTGTCAAAAACCATTCGTTTCTTCTTCCTCCATTGCGTTCCGAGCACACACAGGGAACAAGAAACTTCTGAGGGGAAAAGGGCAGCTCGGCAGTTGACGTCCAGAACGCGTCGTCATCGTTGTGTTCTTCTTCTCTTCTTTCCCTTTTCAACCTTTCTCGCTTCTTGATTCCCACTGTTCTCTTTTCCTACTCTCATGCAGTACCACCTGGAGCCACCCTTCATCCGAACAAAGCAGACCAAGGGAAATCTGCTTACTTTCGGAAGCTATTCGTGGGTCACCTACTCTGTCGGATCTCACATACGGGCTTCTCTTTGCTTCCCACTACTCTACGTCTATTTCTACGAGAGGAATTCCAGCTTCTCAGATGGGAAAAATGTCTGGTTCTCAACCCAGGAACGCGGCGTCTCTCGCTCTCGCTCTCGTCCTCTCCCTCTCTCTTCCTTCGCCCTTCCTTCTCTTCTGCTTCCGTAACGAAACGTCGCGCCGCTCATAATCGGATCACATCGGCGGAAGGATGCCTTTTCGTAAAGACAACGCCCTCCATCGAGCCCTCTGTCTTCGCCCCCACGCTGAGTGCTTGAGCTCGGAAACTGCTTCCTTCAACTCGCCCTCTCTTCGGATCCATTCTCGCTGTTTCGAAAACGGAGATACCATCCCCCAACGACCACGAGACGCAAAGCTATACATTTTCTAAAACACCTAATCACTACAAGCGAGGATGGCCAAAGGAGAAGACCCATGTAAGCTCTTGCATCTCGTCCTTCTTCGTATGGTTTGCTTGGTAGGAAAAAGGGCAACCGAGAGCGCTGGAAGAGGGAGCTCTTCCCCTCGCCTCACTCCCTCCCCTTCCGTCGTGTCTTTCGCTGATCCTTCGCTTTCGTCGCTTGAACGTGTACCAGGCCCTTGGTGTGATAAAGTTTTCACTCGAGCTCAGCATGCTACAGTAAGTCTTTTCCCTTCTCTTTCTTTGCGAGACGGGCGGCCAGTTCAGCTAGCTCAAGGGAGCGATCACTTCCCTCTCCAACGGCGAACGAAAGATCTGACTCTCCTGCTCGCTTTTTCTCTCTTGACTGTGTTTCGATCTATTAGCGACACTTCCGAATCAATACGGGAGAGAAACCCTATAGTCAGTGTTCTGCGATACGAAGTAAGGGAGAGAGGAAGGGACGGAAGCGAAAGGGAGGGAGAAATGAGACCTCACGCCTGACTGCCCTAGAGCTAACCCACCTCTTTTGATTTCCTCTCATCTCTCCAGCCTGCGACAGGTGCGACGAGAGGTTCCAGAGAGCGTGAGTCCGGCCTCGTCTTCTGTGGAAGCGATTTCATCTCGGAAGGAGGACGAGTCTGAGGAGGGAGATGTAAGATAGAAAGCTCACCCATTTCTTTCCCGATCCCGACCCTCTTCCTCCGCGGCGACATGCTCCTCCGCCACAAGGTTGGTTACCTGGGCTGGTTGCTTCGTCTGTCCGCCCACTAGTAGTAGTTATCGAGCGTCGCAACTTGCCTTAGGACGGAGCGGGGAAACTGACTCCGAAACCTTCACGCTTTTCCCGATCTTCGTTCGACCCTTCTTCAGACCAGATTCCACGACGAACAACCATCAGCAGCCACAGCAGCTTCCAAGCTCAAGAGGAAACAAGCCAGCTTAGCGGTGGGGGAAACTGACGATGATGACGACGGACAGGCACGAGAAAAAAAGAGTAGCGGAGCGTTGAAAGGAGGAGGAGGTCAACAGACCCGCGTCGTCGGTGGTTCTGCTTCTTCTGGTGAGCGTTTCATCTCTCTCACGATCTCCACGCACGGCAATCGCCTTTCCACCATCTCCTCTCATGATAACGAGGGAAAGAAGGAATGAACTCCGCTGATTAGATCTATCTTCCCTTCGTTGTTTGTTTCCGTCAGGCGTTTCAGACTTCATCTCCTTCAACCATACTCCTTCTCACGCCTTCATCAACTACGACAACTACTCCGCTCTTTCCTGCCCCACCTCTGGCTGATCGCTCTATCCCGGAAACGGGCTCGGTCTGGTCGATGCCTCCTACAGTCAACCTTCCTCCTCGTCGTTCGAAACCTCCAATCAAACCAGCTTCTGCCAACCTTACGGCTCCTCCTCCCTGGTCTATCAATCCGACTTCGCTTCTGCTTCCACCTTCGACGCAATCAGCTTTGGCGGTTTCGGCTTCACTGGAGGAGGAGGACGAGGAGGACTCGTACAGCGGTCAGGGAGGTTTGTCGACGAACTTCGACGCGTCGTCGTCCGGCGGAGTGGTCCCAACAGGAGGGCTCTGCCCCAAGATCGGAGGAGATCTCGACTGGGACGACCTGATAGAATCGTGGGCAGGAGTGGTCGACGACGAATGGCAAGTAGGATCGGTTTCAGCATCCTATCCCGCAGGCGAGGTCGTTCGAGGATCAGCAGGAGGAACCCACGCTCTCCTTCCTCAAGTAGTAGCAAGTCTTCAGCAGCACCTCCCTCTTCCCCCATCCCCCGTCGCCTCTAGCTCTAAGCTATCCTCTTTCTCACCTCTTTTCCTCCTCGGACGCAACACCCTCCTCCTCCTCCTCCAACCCAACCCCGTCCGACCCCGCTACCTCCTCCTCAGGCTCCTTCTCGTCGTCCTCCAATATGGCCAACGACCCCACCTCCTCCCTTCAACTCTATTCCTCCTCCCTCTGATCCTTCGCTGAAGCGATTCTCTCCTCCCTCCCTCAAATCTCCATCAAAAGACCTCAACTCCCTCCTTTCGCCTTCCTCGCACCCTTGTTTGACTGCAGCCATTCGACATCCCCTACGCCTGAAACGCAACCGAAGGAGCCATCCTCCCACTCGATCCCAACGACGGCCCTGATGGGTCTCAGTCAGACGGCTCCGCTTACGATCGTGGAGAGGCGAACAGCGATCAAGCAGAGCAACGCGTTGATGGCGATCGTGCTGAGCGGAACGAGCGCGGTGGCGGCTGCTGCTGCTGTCCTGGAGGAGGAGAGGGACGTCAACTAGGAGAAACAGAAGGAAGAAGTGGGAAGAGGATAACCGCGGGGTGGTTCACGCTCGAGACGAGGGGGATACAGAGGAAGAGGGAGAGGTAGAAGGGGACGACGACGATGGGGGTGTGATTTCGCTTTCAATCCCGGACTCTCTCTTTTTTTATCTTGCTTTCGGTCTTTAGGTTGTACACTCTGCCATTATGCTCCTAGATATCCTCGTTGTTGTTCTGTTAATCCCTTCTATCTCGTTCTCGCCATTCGTGTCGGGTTTCTCCTCGTCGTTCGTTCCTCGACTTTTGCTTTGAAAACCCGCTCTTACTGTATCACGCTCTCGTGTTTCTCGTCTTGTTTTACGTGTCTTATCTCATTCTCACTCACCCGTAAGGATTATACGCAACCGGACCTTCTATGAAGAATGAAAACGACAGGCTGTCTTTTGCTCCACCATGCGTGTTTCTTCTATCTCACAATTACTGAAGGGATCCCTTTCCGTTCCACCCGCAAAAGTCCTCCACTCGATGGAAGAAAGGTCCACTGTCCATCTTTTAGATCGGTCGAGGCTACTACTACACAAGATTCTCCCTCGGACCATTCAAGGTTGTTTCCCTGCAGCCCCGCCGACAGCAGAGAAATCGTGATGTGGCTGTTTCTATTCTAAGGATGAGAGAAATATCAGGTCAAGGAGTGAAGGAGAGAGAAACCTGAGGGAGATGGACCTGTAGAAGAACATGGTTTTGCTCTACCTCTCAGTTTCTTCTTTATCACCATGGCATCTAAGCAACGAGATGCAAGCTGTGATTTCAAACTGTTATGACGCAGGTTTGAGGAATCAACCAAAGCTGCTCGCGATCTTATCAAGTGCTCTCAAAGTAAGAGTCTCCAGCAACTGGGGAGGAAGCCGTAAAAGTAGAGGGGGTTTCAGTGAGGGCTTAGGAGGGAGGAGAGGAAACGGGCGGGAGTGCAGACTAACCGAAATTCGCCATGATGTTTTGACCAACAGTTGTTGTTGACTGATTCTGGAGTTTGATCAACCCCAGCAGAGCGTCCTTCAGACGATTCTCTGGGGAGGACTGCATCCGAACGGGGAAGATCTCTTTGAACGCTTTGAGTCCGAGCTGCAACCGAACAACAAATATACGTCGCGGATGAAGTTAGCTCGCGAACGCATTTGGGAAATCCCACCCGAACGAGGGCAAAGAGGCTGAAACTGACCGAATAGACCTGCAGCAAGGTATTTTCGTTTGGGGCGTTGTATTGGCGAACCCAGTTCCGGTTGAGGTAGATGAACAGTCTGTTGAGCTGGTTGAAGCGCGAGGTGTACATAGTTCGACCAGATTTTGGAGTAGAGGGTGAGGATGCTGAAATCTTCGAAGGGTGAGAAGGGATGACCTGGGAAGGGTAAAAGAGGGGGAAACGGGGGTGGTGTCAGTTTTTGGGTAGGAAGAGGAGGAAAAGAAGGGAAAAAGATGGGCGACTGACCAATGCGAGTTGATGGACGTAGCTTTCGAAGTACTTCGTGAGGTTCTCGTAGAGGAGGGATCCTCCTTAGGATTCCTTCCGCTGCTCAGAGCGATGAAAGGGGAGACTCATCCACCTCTACTACGAGGATCCTGGATCTTAGATAGAGGGCTCGAGAGCGATGAAACTCAAAGCCGCGCGCAACTCACAACACTGAATTACAGTGCTGATATCTCCAGCGGGCAAACGAGTAGACGTGCAGAAGAGGTACGTTGCTGCATATAGAGTCATGTAGTATATGTAGCTCATCCATCGAGGGTGCGGGATCGTCCGAGGTGCAGCTGAGAACACGAACGAGCGAGCTTCAGCGAGGTCAATGGTGGCGATATTTCTGTTGTGAGGTGTCGGCTTTGGAGGAGGATGGTCATCATTACAAGTCATATATAAACGTGATATAGTAGCGAGAGACGGTAGAACTCACCTGGAGGAGGATGGTCTTCAGTACAAGTGAAGAACCTCCTCCTCTCGGTGCGAGCCCTCCTTATATACTCTACGAGAACCCTCCGCAGCACCTATGTCGTATCTACTATTACAAGAGATGACTAAGCTACCTACGGAGAAACTACTAGAACTATGGAGAAGAGAGAAGGTGCTAGAAACAACTCGACACGGCTCGTCTCAATGACGCACTTCTCAACAGGTTCAGCTCTAATACTAACCCTAAAAAGGTTCTCCAACGTACACTCTTCCGGAAGGCATTTAGGATGTTCAAGGGACTCACATCTCAAGATTCGCCCCGATATCTGAAGGGGATGCGGACCGAGCGAGAAGAGCTGCTTGATCTGCCTCCGACAGCGAGCGAATGATTCCTTCCAGATGAGCGAGGGACAAGGCTTTGGGAGGAGATGGAGAGAAGGGAGGCGGATCCATGTGTAGAAGAGAGAAGGGGAAGAAGAATGGGGGAGAGGGAAGAAGGAGCGGGGTGGACGTTCGAAGGAAGGAAGGAGAAAGCCGGCAGGGGGTAGACTCGAATTTGGCGCAGGCGAGAGCGTTTTTTAAATTTTATTTTGCAGAACAACGTCAAGAAGAGTGCTCAGATCTGTCCTATCCAACGCAGTCTGCGCGAGACCCAAGGTGTCCAACTTTCAAAACTCACCGAAAGTCTGCTTCGCGCGACGCGTCTCTTCTTCCTCCCTCCCTTCCCCCTCCCTTCGGATCCCTCTCTTTCCAGCCAGCCTCATCGAGATCCCAATAAAGACACATTGCGATGCTTAGATGATGCGGCAGGTAGTTAGAATCCAAAAGGGGAAAAGGGAATGTGGCGCGAAGAACGAGCGAAACTTGAGGTATTGAAGTGGAAAGAAGCCAAAGCAGAACGGAAAGGTAACGAGAGGACCAAGAGGACGAGAGAGAGAGAGAGAGAGAGAGAGAGAAAGTCCCACAAGATGCGCGACAAAGAGATGTGAGAGAAAACAAATCAAGAAGAGGGTGGGTGATAGGCGGGAAGAGAAAGAACAACAAGGAGCGAAGAGGGTAACGAACGAAACAGACGTGAAAGAAAAGAGAGAAAGGTGTAGAGAAGGTAGGATGGCAAAAAGGGATGGGAAGAGCAGGCAGGATTAAAGCAAAGGGGGAGGAGTGTTCTAGGGGAAAGGGAGAGAGAGAGAACCGGGGAGAGAGCAAGAGAGCAAGAGATGGAGAGAGAGAGAGAAAGATAAGAACGAACGCACGCCCTAGGCCAACGACTCCCTCCTTCCCCCATCTCCCTCTCCAGCCTGCTGCATCAGACTCCCCATCAACCGATCCAAGTTCGTCTCCACCGACAGCTGACTCGGCGACAAACTCGGCGCGTCCGATACTCCTCTCCCTCCTCCACTTCCGCTGCCGTTGTGCTGGTGATGAGGAGCGAGAGCGGCGGTGTTGTGTTGGCTGCGTCGTCGAACGGAGATCGATCGTTTAGAGAGATTGAGAGGAGCGGGAGGAGGAGAGGTTGGGAAGGAGGAGGACGTGGGCGAAGGAGTGGCGGCTTGGAACTGAAGGGATCCGGTGTCGTGGGAACGAGAGATTTCGGCGATGAGATCGGCGACTTGTTTAGAGGAGGAGTAGAAGACCTAGAAGATGACAGCCGTGCAAAGTGCGTCAACGGTCAGCGAACAGATTGAAACGAAGAGCGCTGCGAAGGAAAAGAGCGAAGAGTAGAACGAAAACTCACCTTCGTCTCCGGTCTCGCAGGTCTAGTAGGCTTGAAAACACTCCTATGAGGCTCTACCAAGCTCTGCTGACCTCGGAAAGTCAACTGGACAGGCTCGTCAATCAAGCTTGAAGGAGGTCGATCCATTGAAGACGCGACATCCGAGTGCTCGTCCCAGCGTTCGTCGTCGTAGTCATCCATGTCTCGAAGGCCTTGAAGAACAGAGTACACTGAGAAACGAAGATGATGAGGAGGATGTCAGCTTTCTGTTCGAGAGATCGAAGAGACAGGATGGGGAGACGAGACTCACCGACATCTCCGTTCGCCAATTCCAGGATCTCGACAGCTTGACTAGGTTGAGGAGCGATGGGTTGCGTCGATTGGAAAGGAGGGAGGGTGCTCGTCTGAGTGGTATCGCTCCTCTCGGGGTCGTTCTCGTCGTAGTAGAGGTCGTACCTGCGAAAGGAAAAGGGGAAGAAACGAAAACGTCAGGAAACGTCTCTCTCTTCTGCTCTCGGCGAAGAGAAAGGTCAAGACTCACAACGAAGCATGCGTCGACGAATGTCCAGCCCGGATGAAGCTCGTCTCACTAGGCGAAGGAGGAGGTTGTCCTCCAGTCGCTCGATCTCCAGCTCCGCGGAAGAAGGATCCATGGCTCGGAGACATCGGAGGACCTCCTCGAGACGAACTCGTCGAGTGTCTGAGGTTGAACCTCGATCCCAGAGGACTCGGCATTCCATTGGCGACTCCATCGGTGAGGACTTCGAACTCGTGGGCAGCGGCAGATCCATCCTCTGGAACGACGGCGGGTCGATACGACGACATCCTCGATTCGGACGCGAAGATGATGGTTCGACGAAGAACAGATCCGCTTCCTTTCGGATTCGAGTTCCCGTTCCTCGACTTGGTGGAACCAGATCTATTGAGAGCGCTTCGAACGGAAGCGGAGAGGTTCATCGCTCCTGATCCTCGTGCTCCTGATCCTCCTCCTCCTCCTCCCGTTTCCGACTCGACGACGGAAACAACTCGGAGAGGTCGCTGCCGTCGACTCTGATCCTCCTCCTCTGGGATATCTCCGACCGCGCTTCTCCTCGAACCAGCTCGCGTGAGCGATGGACTCGTGAGATCGACCGAGTTGCTGATGGAGTTGGATCGGATGGAAGAGTAGTTCCTCGCCGTCGTCGACGTTGACCGTTGAAGAAGTTGGTTGACCTCGGCTGGATCGATCCCGAGCTTCTCTGCCGCGTCGTAAAAGGCGTGGATGGATCCTTCCTCTCGAGATCCGGGAGCGTGGTTGAAGGTAGATGTGCGAGCTGAGCGACCGCTGGCGTCGAAGGGGGAGGGAGGGAAGGTAGGAGTTCGGTTCTGATCGATGGACGAGCGGGAGATGTCGACGACGGGTGGCTCTGGTTGTTGAGGAGAAAAGGGAGGGGAAGGGCGAGTTTTGGGAGGAATTGGTGGATGAGACGCGGCCTCTGAGCTCTTCCTCGAACGAAGCAGACCCAGGAAGCTTCGTTTGGCCTTGCCGACTTTGTGAGGGACGGGAGGAGCTGGCGAGGGAGAGCTTGCTCGGTTCGGAAAGACGAAGGCGGGTCGATCTTGAGAAGCCTGGTGGACGACCTGGTCGAGGGAGGGACGAGAGAAGAAAGCTGGTTGGGCTGGGGATCGAGCGGCGGACGATGAACCGGCAGGGAGAGGTGGTGGGCTGTAGGGTCTGCTGGACTTTCCACCTCCCCCTCCGAGGTTTCGAAGACGCTGGGAAACCGTGCTTCCGGTCGAGTTTCCGAGCGACTGAGTCTGAAGGTCCAGAGGAAGATCGGTGGTGTTGAGTCGAGCGGTCGTCGAGATGAGTTGAGGACTCGAGATCTGGTTCTTGGGCATCTTCTTGATCGACTTGGTTCGAGATCTGATTCCCATCTTGGGCATCGAGGGTGACTCTGGGGAAGAGGAAGTGGAAAGAGGAGGAAAAAGAGAAGCGAGAAAAGGTCAGCGTCGCGTCGAACGAACTCAAAATCAGAGAGATGAGACGCGTCTTTCTGAACTCACTCTTCAACTCCCTAATCGTCTTATCAGCAGCCTCGATCTTCGCCCTGTAATCCGAGATGAAATCCGGATCCATGATTCCCTCCCTCCTCAACGGCGTACTCGGAGTCCAGCTCGAAAACTTGATGTTCGTTGGAGTCGAAGGCGCGAGCGGCTTGTCCTTGGGAGTCGTAGGCGTGACGGGACGTTTCGGTTGCTGGGGAGTGGTGGGATCGATAAGATTCTCCATCGGCTGGGGTGATGGCGAAGAGGACGAGTGAGCTGGAGAGGGAGAGGGAGCGGGTCGTGGACGATGGAAGCCGCCGACTCCTGTGGCCGAGGTGTAGGAACGATGGCTCGTCGCGAGAGAAGGAGCGAGGCTGGCGTGTCCGTTGGGTTGAAGGGGCTGAGGGAAGGTTTCGGAGTACTCGGATCCTGCTGTTGAGAAGGAGGGAGCTGGGCGAGGGAGGGAGGAACGGTCGGAGGCGATGAGGTTCGAAGAGTGAGGGTTCGTTTGAAGATGATCGTGATCTGAGGGCGGGCGAGACTGCATCAAGTGATGAGTAAAGCAGGAAAGAATGGTTATCAGTACGAGCTCTTCACAGAGGTCAGAAAGGAGAACGAGATCGGAGACGCGGCTCACCCAAACCTCCTGCCCTTCTTCCTCCTCCTTCTCAACCCTGATCTCAGCCCCAAGCAAGAGCCCCGCTCCACCCAGTCCAACACCACCCACCCACTCTCCTTTCGCGCCTCCAACCCGATCCTTCACTAACCTCTCCTGAATAGCCACCACATCCTCCATCGTCAACCCACCCAAAATCCTCAAATCCTCCTCCCCGTTTCTCTTCCCACCCTTCCCTCCTCCGAGGCTCTCCAACTGATCCCAATCCACTCTCCTTCCGTTGTCAACGAGCACACTCAGCCCTCGATCCATCTCTCCCGTTTCAGCAAGACTGTCGATCATCTCTTCGTGGAAACTGGATCCGCCGGAAGAGGTGGTTTCGAGGGATTCCCGAGACGCGTTGATGCCTGTTTGAGGGTTCGAGAGATAGATACTTCGGTGGAGAGGATGGAGCTCTCGTTCTTCGGTTGGTGGAGGAGAGGAGAGGCCTGGGGTGGGAGCTCGCGCTTCGAAGGAGGAGGACTGAAAGGAGGAGAGAGGTCCAGACATGGTGGAGAAGCGCGTCGTGTCGTGCCCGTGGATGGCCATCGAGGAAGTCGAAGGAGGAGGGTATCTGAACTGGGAATGCGAGGAGGTTCGGTGATCTGACTCGGCAGAGGTGGGAGAGATGGGCGACATGGCGTCGGGGATGAGGGAGGAGGACCATCTTGAGGAGTCGAGGTACTCTTCTCGTTCGTCCGATGCGAAGGCGGAGAAGCCAAGGACCGTGTGGACTTGATTTCCGTACGACGAGGAGCTTCGGCTGCTATCGTCGAGTCCAAGAGCAATGGAAGATCCGGTGCCACTCTCGGTGGGAACGAGGGAGGCGGAGGATTGGAGAGCGGACGAAGAGCTGGGACCTCCGGATTCGAGGTCGTCCTCTTCTTCTCCTTCCGACTCCTCTCGTAGCGACTCGGGATGGATGGAGGAGAGATGGGATCGATGCGATCCGCTTCCATTGGCGGTGATGACTGGAGAGGATGAGGAATGCGACGATGCTGGAGGCTCAGGCGAAGGAGCTAGAGACCGACGAGTCCTGCTGCTGAGAGGGCTGAAGGAGTCCGACGCGACCTGTCCGTCCGAGACCGATCCTGACGCCTGAGTTTCCATGGTGCTCATGAGAGTGCGACCCGATTCGAAGGACGAGGGAAGGACCATAGAGGAGGATACATGCTCGCTTTGGAGTTCGTGAGGAAGGAGGTCCGAGTCGTCCGAGAATCGACGCGAGGAAAGATTGGAGGACGCGTAGGATTCGAATCGATTTTGGGTGGAGGAAGAGGAAGCCGAAGGATCGGATCGACGAGAGGGGGTGGTGGAGGGAGATCGAAGGTGTTCGGAAGGACTGGCTGGGGAGAGAGGCGAGATGGTAGAGGTGGAGATCTGGGATGGAGTGGAGAATCGAGGAGTGGAGGAGGTTGAGGAACTAGCGCGACTTTGAGGAGTGATTGGTCGAGGCATTCCAGGGCTGCAAGACAGAGAAAAGTCAGTATGAGCGAGAAGTGAGAGCGAAGAAAGATACTGACATGTATCCCGTAATCCTGCCTTCACTCGCTGATATCGACCCGCTCCTCGCTCCTCGATGCCCTCCCTTCCCTCCTCCGCTGGTGACGAACGAAGCCATGGACGACGCGTTCGACCCCGATCTAGGCTTCCCAGGAGTCGTCTTGACGGCGTCCCTTGCTCCTCCTGCCTGCTGATCTTCCGTCGCGGGAAGCCTGGACGTCGAGAGCTCCTCCGACGAAGGGAGACCGTTGATGACGGTCCCGTTGATGGAGAGAGGAGTGCTGAAGAAGGATTGTTGGAGTTGAGCGAGGGTGAAGCTGACTCGCTTTATCTGTTCGGGAGAGAGGGAGTCGAGGAGGGATTTTCGACGGGAGGAGCGGGAGGAGGAGGCGGTGGTCGAGGAGAGAGGGACGGAGGCGAAAGGAGTTGTGTCGTCGTGAAGGGGAGTTGTAGAGGAGGGTTGAGGTGGCTGCTCGAGTGGAGATTCGATGATGGGAGATACGAAGGACGGTGATGGGAGGAGGGTTGGTTCGAAAGGTGATGTAGCAGGGGAGGGAGTGGGTTGAAGAGAAGCGGAATCCTCCTGCGACGAGCTAACGAGCTCAGCCGGCGTCGACGTCCTCTCTTTCCCAGTTCCGTTTGTGACGCCTCGCCTTCTACCCTTCCCTCCCAGCTCTCCACTAGGCGAAGAGGCCATGCCTCTGTTGCTGGAAGCCTTCCTCATATTCTCGACATCCCTGTTCGACGCTCCAAACAGACTCCGATGGGACGGAGAGAGCACGACCTCGTCGGTTGGAGAGGTTGCTGAAGTTGAAGCTGACGAGGGAGCCCTGTGGTGGTAGTCGCCGGTTGGGATGGGAGAGAGAGCTGATCCTCGAGCATAGGACGATGAAGAGGAGGTGTATACGTGTCCGTGGGTTGCATGCGAGTCGAAGGATCCTTCGCCGAGCTGCTTGAGTTCCTCGAGAACGAGGTCCTCCTCCTCTTTTGTGAGCCCTCCTCCAGTCTCCCTGAGCTCAGCTAGTTTGGCCTTGATGAGTTCGGGCTGGTTGGCTCGGGCGAGAAGGGAGAATCGACGACCGAGACTGAGGAACAAGAAGAAAAGGAGACGGTGAGCTTCTGAGAAACGGTCAAAGCGGGGACGGGAGGTCGGAGAGTTCTTATGATCCTGCTGTTTCTACTCACTCTGGGAGAATGAGAGAAGATCTAAAGTTCGGTTCTGGGATGTGATAGTCGAGCTTGGATCTAGGAGGAGGTGTACCGGGAGCGTCTTCCTTTGAAGCCTCGAGAGATCGATTCGACGACGACTTCTTCCTGAAGAAGGGAGAGAAGGAACAAAAGATGAGAGAAGGTCAGCTCTCGTCTCGTTTCTGCTTCTCCTTCTACGTCGACTTACCTCAGTTTGTTCATCATCTTGGATCAAGAGAGATCTGTAAAAGATGGGCAAGCCCTTTCGGATGAAGCCTCAAGAAAAAACGGAAGCAAGGGCAGGCGGGAACAGGGAGGGAGGGAGGGAGGAGAGAGGGACGTGCGGGAGGGAGAGAAGGGCGGTAGAGGACGAGCGGCGATGCCCTGTGGTAGAGAGAGGAGGAGGAGGAGGGGATTATAGAGAGCGAGATGTTCCTGGTTAAAAAGCGAGCGTGTTGGTCGTTGGAGATTGAATCGTTCTCTGAGGGATCTGAACCAAAAAAGAGGCCGAAATCGACCTCAACTTCGAACGAGAGACCATCTCCTTCTTCCCCTTCAACCGTTCACTCCCTCCCATCCAACCTAATCTTTCTCGCATCTCGATCAACATGTGGCTCACAGACTTGCAGAGTAAGTCATTACTTCTATATCTCGAAATCCTGCTCGAGAAGCTCACCTTTCTCCTTGTTTTGGCCTCCGTTCTTCCTCTTCCAGAAATTGGCGTGGGTCTCACGTCGTTTGGAGTTCTCTTCATGATGCTCGGAGTAGTCATGTTCTTCGACGGAGCCCTTCTCGCTCTAGGGAACGTACGTACAGTTTATCCTCTATCACCCTCTCCGAAAAACTTTCACTCTCCAAGCTCCCCTCGTTCGCTGTTGAGCTCGGAAGGAAAGGAAAACCCAAAGCTGACCTCTCTCCTCCTTCCCTTCCTTTGCTTCTTCGTTTACAGATTCTCTTCCTCTCTGGCCTAACACTCATCATCGGTCCTCAAAAGACGTTCCTCTTCTTCTCTCGTAAACAAAAACTACGAGGAACCATCTGTTTCTTCGGAGGCATCATTCTCGTCTTCTGCAAGGTCAGCTTCAACCCTCCTTCCTCCTCTCGCTTCCACGTCTTACCCATCCCCATCCCCATCCACCTCCTACACCAACAGCATGCTGATCGGACGCTCGCTTCTTTGATACAGTGGCCCTTCGTGGGGATGTGCATCGAAGCCTTTGGTTTCCTGAACCTCTTTGGGTTCGTTCCGTCACCTCGCCCTCACCCTCCTCCTCCTCCTTCTCGCTCGTCCTCCCTTTCCCGCCAAAGCTCACACCCTCCTCCTCCTCCCTACAGTGATTTCTTCCCCGTCATCCTCAACTTCATGCGTCAACTCCCCATCATCGGAACCTTCCTGTCTCTGCCGTACATCCGAGGGGTGAGCTCTTCCTCTCTCTCTCTCTCTCTCTTTCTCTCCTCGAGCTCGACTCGACGTCACCTCCCTCCCTCCCTCCCTCCTTCTTCCTCCCTGCGCCCATCTTCTTCGACTCACACTCCTCCATCTCTTCTCTTCCTTCCTTTCGCAGCTCGTGGACCGAGTGGTGGGAGTTCGTTCAGCTGTGTGAAGCTCATCGAGCTCGTAGGGATCGGACGAGCTTCGAGGTTTCGCTCCGTTGGGTTGCTGGGCTTTCAGTTGGGCTGGCTGCTTGGGGGGTTTCTTGGTCGAGCATACATATAGAGACGAGAAACGAAGCATTTTTGAATCCTTACTGCCTACTACCTGATACCTAACCTTTCGTTGCTTTGTATAATGCGATCCTCTTTCTCTTGACTTCCGCGTTCAGGCGCGGAGAGGGCTCGGAGAACTGTAGGACGAAGGTTCGACTTGTTGGGCGGGTTTCATAGTTTCCGAAGAGGCTGAGATAAGTTTGGACAAGTGGCAGAGCTGGGTAGCCAGAGGCGTAGATTGTGAAGGTATGAACTGGAGAGCTGAGAAAGAGAACGAAGCAAGACGCGAAGAGCGGGAAGAAGAATCAAACGAAGAGTCGACGACGCGTCGCATGTCCTGGCTCGAGCAATTCCTACCCTGCGCTCTCTAGAAAGTAGGTCAGTTGATATAAATATGCTCATCCATGTATAAAAAAAAGGTCCCAGCCTCCGAATTGACTACAAAAGCGAGTAAAAAAAAAGAAAAGCGCTCTGGCCGACGCGACTTCTGGAGCTGATCCGGTTGCGACGCTCTCAAACATGCAGGACATGCAGGAGAGGTTTTTCTGAAGATAGAGAGCATCTCTTAACGTCGACTCCAGAGGAGGCTTCAGATGCAGTCTACGACGAGCTGGGGAGACAACAAGAAAGGAAGACCGAACAAGATGGACGCGACGCCCGGCTTCCGTCGACTTCTGTCTCTGGGCGCGTTGCAGGCTCTGGAACAGATCCCAAGATAGATCCTGAGCCACATCAAAACCCCAAACCAGAAGAAGTCCGAAAGGAGGTCGAAGGATAGGAAAGGGAGGTCCTTTTGTTGAAACGCTCGCAGTCGCTGCATCACAGAGGAAGCTTCCCTTCGGAGTAAGGAAGAGCGCTTGGAATGCTAAGAATGCGGAGAAAAGATGCAGAACGGACTGGCGGTGTTGTTTCGCTCCGGCTCGACGCGTCTCGTCCTGCTTCACGCGGTGTTCTCGTCAGTCGATCCCTGCTGGCGATGGGAAGGAACTCTGGCACAGCACAGTGTAATGACCCAGAGTCTCTCTCCTCAACCGATAAAGAAGGGTAGATGCGAGATGGAGAAAGAGCCATCTTCGATCAAGGCAACCAAACGACGGAACGCCTCTTCCCTCGTTCGACCTCTTTTCCTCGCGAACCCCAACGGCTCTCAGTCGCTCGTCCGTCCCTGAGCGGGATAAGCCAACGAGAACGAGAGCTGTTGAGCTCTGCGAAGGGACAGGGGAAGGCACGAAGGCGAAGGAAAGACATAGAAGCCGCTGCATCTCGACACGTCTCGTTGTTTCAACACCCTCGTCGCTCGACCTCTGAGGTTCGCCCGACGAAAGCTCTCGGTGTGCACGACGCAGGGAAGGACCAAGAGCTCCCTTTCGAGAAGGAATCTAGAGTAAGAGATGAAGCCCTGAGGGCAGGGAGCAAAGAGAAGAAAAAAAAGACGACAACTCACCCCCTCCCTCGTTCGACCTCATTTGTTCCAAAAGCCCACAAAGCTCTCGGTCCATCACCACCTTGCCATCGACTTATCCCATCACCCGTTCAATGAGGGGGGGAGATAAGGGAAGGAGAGCGTGGGAGGGAGGGAGAGGCTTTGGACTCTTGAAAAAAACGGAGAGAGAGTGAAGGGAGGAGAGTTGGGCTCAATTTTGTACGCTCCAAAGTGAAAGAGGAGGGAAGGAGGAAGAGAAGGAGACCGAACTCCCATCCCTAAGCGATCCGGAACCCGAACGGACTCAGACCGGCTGAAGACGACGGGTTCAGCAGTTCGAGAGGGGAAGGGGAGGAAGGGGTGTGAAAGATGAGGGAGTGGATAAGCGAGAGCGGAACCTCGCAGAACTCGATTTCCCTTTTAGTCAGCGACCTACCATAGACGACGGCACACTGATCTCGACGGATCAGTGAACGGGTGCGGATGAGAGGCCAAAGACGAGAGGGGGAAAAGGAGGAGGAGAGGAGAAGGGCAAAAGAAGTTGAAAGGGTCGTTTACCTCGCCGGTTTGGGTTGATGAATTTCTTCATCTCCCGAAAAGACCCTAAAAAGGCTACTCGATCCCAGACAAACTAAAAAATCTCCTCAAGTAGCCTTCGAAACGAGCAATCCTTCCTTAACAACCAGCTTCGCCTCTCCAGCGCGACGCTTCCTCGCTCAATCTCGCTCAGCTCACCTTCTCCTCAACTTCCATCTTCTCCCCTTCCCCACCCCCCAACTCCCTTTCCTCTACCTCATCTTTTACGATATGGTCAGTGGAATTTTCGCCTCTCTATATGCATGCACTCTCAAAGCTGACCTTTTCTCTTGTTTGAACGACCTTCAGGCTCGACGATACGACAGTTGGTTCTCCTCCCCTTCCTTCGCTCCTTCGCTCGCTCGAAGCTGACTTTCCTCTCTTCTCTCTTCCGCTCTCCAGGTAGGACTACGATCTTCTCTCCGGAGGGAAGGCTCTATCAAAGTGAGTTCATCGGTCCTGCTTTCCTGTGGACGAGGGATGGAGGTGGAAGGAAGGGAGCGAAGGTGGACGGGGAGATGGACGACGAGGTCGGTGTTGAAGGAAGGAAGCTCGCATCTGCCTCTGCCACCATCCTCGTCGAAGCCAGCAACTCTACGAGCGCAGCAACACTGGATCTTTCGTATAGGCTCTCGCCTGAAGAAGGAGAGAGCTCCTGCTTCCGAGCTCGAACGAAACCACCTCGACCTCACCTCCTTCCATCGCTTCGACCTCACCTCATCCTGACCCTTCCTCTCCTTCTTTCTTACTCCAGTCGAGTACGCCATGGAGGCCATTAACAACGCCGCTTCCGTGATCGCCATCCTCGCCACCGACGGAGTCGTCATCGCAGCCGAGAAGAAGGTCACCGGAAAACTGCTCGATCTGTCGCTCTCCAAGGGAGGAGGAGGAGAGGGAGGAGGGGACTCGGCTTGGGCAGCAGGAGGGGAGAAGATCTTTTTGTTGAATAAGTGAGTCTGCCTTCAACTGATGGGAGCGATATAGGGACGATAGTCGGGCTGTTGGGGCTGGACTGGGTGGGTGGGGAGGAAGGGAAGAAAGAAGGAAGGAAGGAAGGAAGGAGAGGTTGAGCTCGAGTCGAAGGAGGTCGAGAGCTCCGATTCTTCGAGTGCTGGAGCTTCAAGGACGGTTCTTGCTGCTCCCCGCTGATCTTTACGAGCATGCGGAGGCCACTTCCCCATTCGTAGAGTGCGCTCGAGGCACAGACCCAGGAGGAAGCTCATCTCCTCAGCCCTCCTTCCCTTCGCCTCCACCTCGACGCACCCACCATCTCTCCTTCTACTCCCTTCCTTCCTTCCATTACCCTACGTCATCCATCTCATCATAATGCGACTCCGTTGTCTACCTCGAGCTCCATCCCTTTTCGTCCTCGAACCACGCCCTTTCTGCGCGTCCTTTCCTTGAGCACTCGAGCTGACTTCGTTCCCTTCCCTCCCTCCCTCCCCAGTAACGTCCTCGGAGGAGTGGCAGGTATAACGTCCGACTCCAACTCGCTCGTCAACTACGCTCGAACAGCAGCTCAGAACCATCTCCTCTCCTACAACGAGGACATGCCTGTGGAGATGCTCGTGCAGAGGCTGGCGGATCTGAAGCAGGTCAGTTCGAGCTCGACTTCCCTTCCTCTCCTTCGCTCCCTCCCTTCGTCTCTCGAACACAAGCTGACCGTCGCTCTACGAACTCTTCTCGACTCAGGGCTACACACAACACGGAGGTGAGTTTTTGCCTACCACTCCATTCTTTTCGTCGAAAGCTCGAGGCGAACGGAGCCAGACCGAAACGCGAAGCTGACTTTTCCTCTCCTCTCCTCGCTTCCTTCGCCGCCAGGTCTTCGACCGTTCGGAGTCTCCCTCCTCTACATCGGATACGATGATCTCTACAAGTTCCAGCTCTACCAGTCCGATCCATCAGGGAACTACTCCGGTTGGAAGGCTACCGCTATCGGATCGAACAACGGAACGTGAGTCGCGAATCAACTCTCCTCCCCTTCACTCGATGTTGGAGACGAACATACTAGGAACGAAGGAACGATGAACGCTCGCGCTGACTTTGTTCTTCGTTCGTCCATCATTCTCAGTGCTACCTCTCTCCTGAAGCAAGACTACAAGGAGACGATGAACATTCAGGAGGCGACTGAGTTGTGCTTGAAGGTCATGTCCAAGACGATGGATTCGACAAAGTTGGGATCGGAGAAGCGTGAGTACACCCCTTACTAGCAATCCTTTATATCTATCCTCTTGTCCACAGGCTGGATAAGGCCGAAGATGGAACGAGAGACCTCGTCTGACTCACGTCTCGTTTCGTTCGTTCGAACCACAACTGACTCCTCCTTTCCCTCGCCTCCTCCTTCGCTGGTTCCCTCGCCCACAGTCGAACTCGCCACCCTCACCCTCTCCTCCACCACCTCCCGTCCAGTGCCCAAGATCTTCGCTCCCACCGAGGTCGACGCGTTGCTGCAGAAGTTGGAGCTCGGAGGAACGAAGGAGGACACCGTCGGGGCTGGAGCTGGAAGTGGAGGTGGATCGAGTGGGGATGTGGCTATGTCGACTTAATCTTAGAGTCTGTGAGGTGATTGAAGTGGGTTTCGACTGAGCTTCGGACGGGTTGGGAAAGGGAAAGAGAGAGACGTCGTCGCGTCGTCCGCTCGCTCAGCTCTTTCCTCTTCCTCGGTCATCGTTCGCTTGCAAAAGAAGAGGTTCAAAGGCTGATCGTGACACTAAGCTAGACCTCCTACTGCTCCTGCTCCTCCAACCTCCTCCTCTCCGTATCGTCCTCGTCCACAAACACAATCATCGACGCAATCCTCTCCTCAAACGCGCTCAGCCCGACCCTCTTCTTCTCCTCGACCGCGTTCCTGAACTGCTCCTCCATGCCACTTGGTCCTCCGCTGAGCTCGATTCTTTCCGTGGCGGTTAAGAAGGTAGGCTGGCCTTCCAAATCCACATCCAGGAAAAGGTCGACGACTGGCTTCTCCTTTCCACGACCGGCGGGGTGGAAACGAACGACGAGCACTCTGAACGACCAATCTGAGAGGGAGAGAAGTCTTCGTCGACCGAAGCCAACCGTCATCGGGTCGAGGGTTTTGTCGTACCAGAGGTATCCTTCGAAGATGAGGACGTCAAGTCGTCTCCAAAGTGCACCGCAATCCTCCAGACCGAGCGCGTTGATCAGCGGATCGCTGTAGGTGATCGCGAAGGAAGGTGTGAAGGATTGGCCAATTGGATGATCGCGTATCACGAGCTGAGAGGGGTTGAGATGGGAGAGGATGACTGGAAGGGAAGGGTGGCTGAACGTCTGAATGTCGAGGAGGAGGGAGGAGCAGTTAGGCATGTTGAGCTTCGGGATCCTGAAGCCTGGATTTGACGAGAGAAGAGGGATAGAAGATCAGCAATTAATACTACGGACCGAGCAAGCCTGGCCGTGCTGGTAGAGACTCGCCTAGCGAAGTTTTGATGTAAGGGGACGCTCCTCCCAGCTTCAGTCCTCGAACGAAGGTCCCCACCTCGAGGTTCCTCCCCTCCGCGGTAAGAACGCGCCTCGGGTCCCAAAGAGAGTCTTCCAGTGCTTCATGAGGACATCCTTCATCTTCGATCCTGTGAGATCGACGATCCTGTAGAGGAGAGGGAGTCCAAGGAGGTAGAGGGAGGAACAGGTTCGGAGGACGGAGGTTCGGTGGAGCTCTCGGCGAGGAGTGTCGAGGAGGAGGTGGGCCAGGATTTCTCGAAGGGCGTCTTCGTTGAGGGAGAGGAGAGTGATAGGAGCCATCTTTGAGAGTTGTCGAGTTGAGAGGTGGAAAGGAAGGAGGCGATGATGGAAGTCGGAGGGGAAGAAGGTGAGCTTCCTTTCTTCCTCCTCCCCTCTCCCCTTCTTCCCTCCTGACTCCCATCTCGACTCAACCTCCTTTTTTCTCCATCCCCAGCCCACCTTCTCATCTCACCTTCAGCATGAACTCAGCCCGACTTCTCACCTCCCTCCCCTCGGACGTCCTCCTCGAGATCCTCCCCCACCTCCTCGTCGACACTCCTCCCGAATCGAACCGAGCTTCCGTCCTTCGAACTTGCTCCCTTCTCTATGAGCTGGGACTCCCTCTTCTCTACCGAGTCGTCGAAATTCGAGGATTCTCAACGAAGGCTCTCGTCTTGGAGCACTGGACGAGGTTGTTTGGAGAAGGAGGGCTCTTGATCGAGGGAGGGAGGAAGGTCGAGCTCGCGAGGATGGTGAAGGAGATCAGGCTGGGAGGAGAGCCCTATCTTCCTCAGCTGTATTACGATCTCGAAGTAGAGGAAGATTCGTCGTCCAATATCGTAGTTCTCTCTTCCACGATCGAGCTGACGCTTCTGCTCTGCTTTCTTTCGCAAAATCAGAGTTCGCGAGCTCTCTCGTCCAGAAGGTCTCCCTCCCTTCCTGCTCTCGACTCGTCGTCAACCTCTGGCACTCCGACGGGATCCTCAAAACCCTCCTCGGACCCCTCCTCACCCACCTAACTATCATCCACCTACAAATCCAGTGCAACCCCGATCCTTTCCACCCAAAGAGTCAGTTCAATCTCGTCTTCACCTCTCTCGCCCTCAGCTCCATCCTCTTCGGTCCTTCCTCCTTCTCCCACCCTTGGACCGAGCTCGGCACCGTCGTCTTCCACGAGTGCGTTTGGAGGGAGAAGGTGGAGCAACCTGCTTCGGTTCCTCGACCTCTTCTTATCCAGGACTGGTCGTTCAAACTCCTCGTCTTCGAAGTCACTTCCCATGTTCCTTTGATGGACGCGGGGGACGTGGCCTCTTACCTCGTTCCACGCTCGACCGTTGGGAGATTCTTCCTCGATGATACGGAGGGGATAGAGCTGAGGCTCTACGGCGCTGGGGCTGGTGAGTTCGAGAAGGAGCTCAGGAAGAGAGTGGCTCAGAAGGTGGAGGAGGGGTTAGACGCGTCGTTGAGCAGGGTCCTCGGTCTGGTTGCGTTTGTGAACGAGGATGGGGAAGAGAGGAAGTACATCTAGTTGGTAATGAGTGCCTAGACGTTTGATACCTTTGATCTCCATCATGCCGTTCCACCGAGCTTCATTGGCGAGCCCGAGCATTTGACGCGACTTCGATTCAGCTTTCTTCCAGCTTCCAGAGTTTGCTCGGAAGGACGCTGATAAGGCACCACATGATTGCGCACTCATTAATGAAGGGCAATAGATCATCGTTCATGTCCATCCTCCTCTCCTTACTCCTCCTCCTCCTCCAAATCAAATCCGTACTTCTCAGCGATGCGATCCCTCTCCCCGTCCAACCATCGCTCGGCAGCTTCCAGGATCTCGATCTGACCTGTTTGCCATCCAAAGTAATCACCGGAAGTAGAACGTAAAGGGGTCAGTGTTTGCGCTTCGTTGATCTCCTCGTCGCGTCTCGTCAAACGAAAGGGGAAACGAAACGAGGCGTGTCCCTCCTCCCCCTTTCCCTCCTTACCTTTCAACACCTCCACCTCTTCCCAAACCAAGAGACAAGGCAAAGAAACTGAACTCACCCTCTCTATAGATCCCACAGATACTCCTCACCCCTTCCCTCACCTCTCCCTCCTTCCCCTCCTCTACAACTCCCCCAGCTCTCAGAGCTCCCAACCTTCCGCCAACCATCTCGCTCAACAACTCCACCACGTTCATTTCGTTCTCCCCTCCGACTTCCCTCTTCAACCACTCTTTCCCAACCTCTTCCCTTGCCCAGCCTCTCATCACCTCCTTCTCCTCCTCATCGGCAACCAGCCACCTCACTCCAACTCTCAGCTCCCCTCCCACCTCTATCTCCCCGTCCCGACCCACCAAGAAGCGCTTCCCAACATCCACGCCTAGCCCATCCTTGAGTTCTGCGGCAACAACGGGTGGGATCCCATTGGAGGAGAGGAGTAAGGGGGAGGTGTCGTATGGGAGGGAGGGAAGAACGAAGCCGTATGCGAGGAGGAGTTCGTCGTTCGGTTTCCCGCCTAACGATATGCGACCCGTTCCTGGAGGCAGGAACGGGCCTCTGCGTATCCCTTGGGATACGCATGCGTATCCCTTCGACCGTTCCTGGCGCCCTTTTCAAGGGATACGCAACTTGCGTCGCTTCGTTCTCCCTCCCCTCCCCACCGAATCGCGAGCGGGGAAGACGACCAGCTAGATCTACCTATGAAGTACAATGTATCAGAGGCACAGCTCTATACCTGAAGATTTGCATCGTCGAGAGCGCGTCTCCCAAGAGGTACCTCCAAACGAAGAAGAGGGCGAGCTCGAGCTGACTTCCGCGAGTTCTTTTCGGAGGAGGTCATTGCTCTCTCTTTCCCCATCCTGTATACTCCCGGCTGAATTCCTGATATCTGAAAAATGGAGGTTGTTCAGGAGCTATGTAGTGGTCTCCAGTAGAAAGGAATAAGCGTTGAATGAGAATTTGCACGCACAAAGTTCAACGAGCAAACGAGCTCGAGCTCACTCCGAGCTCCTCCCTCTCTCGCCTATGCAGGTTCACCACCTTCCGAGGTGAAAATCTGCTCGCTGAAGTGGGGGATGTCTAGATGATATATAGTTTGTCGACTAATCAGCTTTCCTTTTGATGATAGCTGCTATATCAAAAGCGTAGCAGCATGGAAACTTTTGAAAGTTGAGCACTTCGACAGCTCGACGCTGTTCAACCTCAACCCACGACCACGCCATCACTCTCGCATACCCACCTTCCACCCTGGCACCTCCTCCTTCTCCATTATGGATCTCTGACATCCTCTCAACATCTAGGAGGAACTCTCGCTCGTTTTGGAGATGTATAGCAGGATGGATGGCTCGTCGCTCGAGGTGAGCTCGCTTTCCTTCTTCGTCGTTTGCTCGTTCCATCTTCCTTCCCTCCTCCCTCCTCTCGCTTTCTTTCTCTGCTGCTGCTACTTTCCATGGTGGATGGGTCATGTATACTGGTCATCTCCATTCTTTCGGATAGTGATAGGGGTTTCTCTACCTCTCTCTCTCAACATCCAGTCTCGTTTGCGACCTTTGAGCTCACCCTCCCTCCCTTCCATTCTGCCCTCCCCTCCTGCATGCTTATTTTTGATGCTATTCTCTTGTTTGTTCTTTCTCTGCAGTCTTACTACCCTCCTCCATCCTACCTATACCCGCTCGCTCCCCGGAAATCCTTCGTTTCTCCTATACAGTGGTCGACCTCATCCCACCCACTTCTCCTCCCTCCAGCTGCCGACACTCTCTCCCTCTCCATCTCGGCCTCCCCATCTTCTCTCCTGCTCCACTACCAGTCTATAGTGGGGTGGGATGGAGGCTGTTGTGTTTCTGGCGAGGGTTAGGGTGGATGCGAGGAGAAATGAGCTCGATTCAGGTGAGCTCGACCTTTCCTCCTTCCTTCCTTCATCTCGTCTTCTCTTGTCTCTTTCTCCTTCCCACCTTCTCGGATTGCGATGGGAGTTGGAGAGTGTGGTGGTGCAGCTATGGGGTTGAGGAAGGATGTTTCCGATCTGGCAGCAACTATACAGGTGATCCTCCTCGCTCATGCGCCTTCCTTCAGCTCGACACTCCTTCCTCCCCAGCCTCCATGCCCCAGAGACTCTCTTACTGACTCTATATTCTCGTTCTTTCTTTCCTACCACTCCAGTGACCTTCCTCTTCCATCCTAAACCCCTTCCACCACCGCAATGGCTTTGCTTCATCCTCCCTCCACGTCGTCATTCGATGAGCTGGCAGCTCGACGCTCCTCCTTCCCTTCCTTTTTGAGGTCCCTGAGGTGAGTTCTCGCTCCTTTTTCGCTGTTGGAGTCTTTGAGGAGGATGTATATGGACTGGATAGATAGTAGGAGAAGGTGGGAGGGTCGCTCTGTGGTACTGCTGTGGCTTTGGGAGCGAGCTTGGGTTTTGTTGAGCTCAACACTCCTTCCTCCCAAGCCTTGCATGCTGTCGAGACTCTCATACTGACTCTATTCTCTTGTTTTTTCTTTCCTACCACTCCAGGAAACCTCCTCTTCGATCCCATACCACTTTCACCACCCCACCCACTCCTCCTCTCCCTCCCTCGACTGCACCCTTCCAGGCGCTGGCAGCTCCTCCTCCCCATCTCACCCCTCGCTCCCTTCCACGCTCCTATTTCTCCACTGGCATCACTTTTTCTGCTACTACTGTTTTGGTATGAATGAGACGATGCTCTGGATACCTTGGATGGCGCTGTGGCTGCATCGGGTGAGAAGTTGAGAATGCTCGCGACTTGATGCGAGAAAATGGACGCGCCACTCGACAGGTACTAGAACATGAACCAAGCCACCTATACACTCGTGTAGATATGCGATAGAAAGGTAATTGAAATCTCTTTCGGACTATGTATGATTCAAGGTGATCTATGTCAGACGAGGGAGATCGATCTTGAACTTCATCTCCAAGTCGCGTCCTTGACCTTCCTCCCCAACTTCGACTTGCTCAAATCTTCCTCGAAGCTTCTGTGACCAACACTATTGAAGTGGTATGGTTTTAAGAGTTCTCTCAGTATGTTCGGTGTCACTGTGGCTGTTTTCTATCAAAAGATGAAGAAGATGAGAGTGCTCACGACTTGATGTGAGAAGATGGACGCGCCACTCAACAGGTATCAGATCATGAACCAAGCCACCTATAGACTCGTGTAGATATGCGATAGAAAGGTAACTTGAATCTCTTCCGGACTATGTATGATTCGAGGCGATTTATATCAGAAGAGGGAGATTGATTCCTGACTTCCCCTCCAAGTCACGTCCTGGACCATCATCTCGAACTCTGACTTCCTCAAACTTGCTGTGAGCCTGCTACAACCACTGAAGATCATCTCATATAAACTTGACAGTTATCTCAATATGTTCGGTGGCACTTCTGCTGCCTAGGGTGAGAAGTTGAAAGGACTTGCGTGTCAATGCGAGATCATGTGAGTGCCCTCTCATGCTCAAACTGACCATCTCTGTGCTCGCGGACATATGTGATCAATTTGGAATCAAAGACCAGTTCAGAATATATATCCAAACAAGTTACTCGTAGCAGCAAAAGGAGACTGATCTCTAATTCCTTGTGAACACCTCTCAACTTGAGGAGCAAGACGTGAATGTATGTGAAGTAGAGAAGAGAAAGTGAAAAGAAAGTGAAGGGAGTGTGTAGTAGTAGTAGTGAAGGTAGTTTGGAAGTGGTGAAGAAAGAGAAAGTGAAAAAGGGTGAAGAAAGCGGGGAGTTGAAGGAGGAAGGTTGGGAGTTGGTAGGTGATTGAGAGAAGGGAGGGAGTGTAGAGAAAGTGAAAAAGAAAGGAAAGTGAAGTGAACGGTTTGTAGTAGTGTTTGGAAAGTAAGAGAAAGTGGTGAATGGGAAGGGAAGTGGAAAAAAAGTGAAAAGGTTGTGAAAAAGTGAAGAACGTGAGTTGAAGTGGGTTAGGAGGTAGAGAAGTAGTAGGAAAGGTGGGTGAGAGGAAGGAAAGTGTGTAGTAGTAGTAAAAGTGTGTTTGTGAGAGGTGGAGAAAGAAAAAAGTAGGTGAAAGTGTGTTGGTTGAGAAAAAGGGAGGGTTAGGGTTGAGAGGAAGTTGGTTAGAAAAAGGTAAGTGTAGGTGAAGTAGAGAAGAGAAAGTGAAAAGAAAGTGAAGGGAGTGTGTTGTAGTAGTAGTGAAGGTAGTTTGGAAGTGGTAAAGAAAGAGAAAGTGAAAAAGGGTGAAGAAAGTTGGAGAGTTGAAGGAGGAAGGTTGGGAGTTGGTAGGTGGTTGAGAGAAGGGAGGGAGCGTAGAGAACGTGAAAAAGAAAGGAAAGTGAAGTGAAAGGGTTTTAGGAGTGTTTGGAAAGTAAGAGAAAGTGGTGAAAGGGAAGGGAAGTGGAAAAAAAGTGAAAAGGTTGTGAAAAAGTGAAGAACGTGAGTTGAAGTGGGTTAGGAGGTATAGAAGTAGTAGGAAAGGTGGGTGAGAGTAAGGAAAGTGTGTAGTAGTAGTAAAAGCGTGTAGAAGGGTTAGGTGGAGAAGAAAGAAAAAGTAGGTGAAAGTGTGTTGGTTGAGAAAAAGAAAGGGATAGGTTTGGGGGGAAGGTGGTGAGAAAAGGAGAGTGTAGGTGAAGTAGAGAAGAGAAAGTGAAAAGAAAGTGAAGGGAGTGTGTTGTAGTAGTAGTGAAGGTAGTTTGGAAGTGGTTAGGGTTAGGGTTAGGGTTAGGGTTAGGGTTAGGGTTAGGGTTAGGGTTAGGGTTAGGGTTA